>PVKM010018195.1:0-25241 GCA_004027735.1 Carollia perspicillata
ATACCATGGAATTCCAAGTTAAAAACCATGTTATTTACAAATATCAGTGTTTAAATCCAGTTATTAATAACCATAATTTTTGAGAAATAGAACTGGCAGGCTTATTTATTTTCTTTTCTGAATGGGGTATAATGAAAATGGTCTTTATGGAGAGTTGAAACAATTAGTGTGCATCTGGACTTGTTCTCTCTGATCATAGAAAAGGCTCAAGGAGTGCATAAGAAATGGAAGAAAAACCACCTTTTTAATTAATATTGTAGGTAAAGAAGACATGAGAGAAAATCCCGTAGAGTGAGCAGGGCCTGTCATGGCATCAGAGGCTGTCTGCCCTTGTCAGCCTTCCTTCTCCCTCCAACAACCCTGTGTATACTCCAGCTTAAAGAAATAAAGAAAGCTGGAAAAACTCAAAATCAAACCAGATCTGATTCTTTAATTTAAAATAGGAAGAAAAAAAGAAAAGACTTCAGGCCCTGACTGGGTTGCTTACTTGGTTGGAGCATTGTCCCATACACCAAAGTGTTGGGGGATTGATCCCCAGTCTGGGTCCGTATGGGAGGCAACCGATCCATGTTTCTCTCTCTCTCTCTGTCTCTTTCTCTCTTTCTATCAATAAACATACGATGGGTGAGGATAAAAAAATAGTAATTAGAAATTTTTGTGTGCCAGACCCTGATGTATGATATATATATATATGTATATATATACATATATATATATGTATATGTATATATATGTATATGTGTATATATGATATATATATATAATCGATAAACCAATTATTGTTCCCATTTCACAAATGAGAACACTGAGGCGAGGATAAGAGCCAGCATTTGGTCCAGGTGGTTTGGTTCTAGAGGCTGTGTTCTCACCCAGATTCTCACAGAGAGTTGTTATAACATGGGAAATTAAGTCAGCAACATGGATGAGTTCATTAATCCCAAAAGGTGGCAGCTGAGAATTTATTTCATCAGTTACTAGAGAAAAATATACTGTGACCTTCAAACAATGCGTCACTAGATGGTATTTGTTTTTAAAGAAAAACCTACAGCTAAGTAGTACTAGATACAAAACTAAAAGGCCAGAAAGGCAAGAGAATGACACAAATGTAGGATAAAATAAAAATAAATAAATTTCTTACTTTAACTTTTAATCACACATTTCTAAATTTTACAAGGTATATTTAAAAGTAGAACACAAAAATGTCATTAAAATGTTTTATTATCTTTGCTAACAATTTTTATAGCTTTTTGACATTTCTATAACATAATAGAAATAATTTTATAATTTACTTAAACAAAAAGTAATCCCTTAAATCTCTTAACTGTGACATGCATATATATTCAAACATGTATATACTTATATATTCACAAGTAGATAGATACTCCTCTCATTTCAAAACAGGTTTATTTATTTTATTTCTCATGAATTATTAATGATCTATATCAAGGTAATTACAGACAATTGATTTCTCCTTCTAGGACTCTTTTAAGACCTATCTATATTCCTTTTAGCTCCAAGTTGTTACATTAAGTGGCAGAAACTACGTCAGTGTAAGACAAAAAGCAAGAGACTGGAGATATTGTATTCTGAATGCTTCTACCACGTAATTAAATGCAATGAAGAGACAGTGAAATCTGAGTTTTCCCATTTGTGTGGTATTGCCTTATAGGGAGCATTTACATCCAAAGATGATATTTTGCCAGTGTACTATAATGCATCCTTTCTGAGTCTCCATGGCCCTTATCTGTTCTACTTGATCTATTCTGAGTGGTCAGTTTCTGTGCCCTGCAGATTGAACACTTAATACTATCTCTCCTTATCCCTAAAATAACTCTAATCATTAAAGATGTAGTACTTGTGGTACGTATTCTGGTACTCTTTCAGTGTTATATCAGAAACTAAGCAATGAAGAATAGTTTATGTTGCATTTAGGTTGAAAAGAGCATTTGTATTTCAGCATTGGCCGTAGGATAAAAATCAGATATATCTAAGACAGTTATGCTGAGTTTCTCTAATCTAATGATTAACTATATGTAGTTTTAACATATTCCATTCATTAGTTCAAACACTTCATCTATTACATAAACAAAATATGTGGTGTTGTCACTAATAGAGGCACCAGATCTTGCCGTACACTGAATTCATTAGGGGCATTTGCAATTTGGGGTAAGAGAAAGTGACATAACTAAATCTGATTGAGACTTAAGATATGTTCAGAAAATATATAGTATATATTACATATACTAATTCAATGAACACTACTTTTAGTTATCAGTTAACTTAAAAAATATAACCATAGGTTTAGATTCAAAGATCATTTAGGCCATATATTATTAGATAATGTATAATCCTACTCATTATATTTTAATCAAAAGGTATTCTCTTTATTTTATTAGTGTCCCAGCAAAACATTTGGTGGATTTGACTCTACCAAAGACCTTCCTGATGATGTTATAACATTTGCAAGAAGTCATCCAGCCATGTACAATCCAGTGTTTCCTATCAATAACCGCCCGATAATGATCAAAACAGATGTAAGCTATCAGTTTACCCAAATTGTAGTGGATCGAGTGGATGCAGAAGATGGCCAGTATGATGTCATGTTTATTGGAACAGGTAAATATTTAACTTCAACTCTCCATTTTCTTCAGGACCATTCAGTTTAACTGACTAAGTATACTGAGAACTAAAGGCAGTTTTTATGGTCACTTTCAAGGTATAGTTAAACTCTAATAAATGCCTAGCAACATGAACATTCTACCAGGATAATGTGTTATCTTTTTGAACAAGTTGACATATATTAAATTAATTTTTGTTTCAATCAAAAGTTGAGAAATATGTAATCAAGTAAAGCTAATAATTAGGTAAATAATCAATGTTTATAATTGAATCATAACTCTTTTCCGGGCAGTGGCTTTTTAGATCAAAGATGAATTGTTCAAACCATACCTGAAATGGCCAAGACATTCAATAATTGTTTCCAAATGAGTTGATGTAAAATTATCCAAATTTTTTAATTCCCATAGGGTGCAATTTTTCCAGCAAGTACATTTGACAACAAAACTCATTCAGTGTTTTTGCCATACAGTAAGAAAAAAAACACTTTATCAAAAAAACAACAAAATGGACCTAAGTGATCATCAGACACATTTTAGATCCATTTCTACACAAACTTATCAACACATTTTTACTAATTCTACTATTAGAAATACACTTTTTATAGGTACATTTTCAGAAAGAATTCCATTGCTATTGTGTCATATTATTTTATTTTTCCCCTACTGTCTTTAATAATACTATTTTGAAAGTACCAGTTACAAATTTGAAACTTGCTACTTAGGGTCAGGTTCCTAGGCAATAAATTCCTCGTCTCCATTAGCATTGTTAACTGACATAAATCAATGGCAAACTGAGTGAGTGGTCCACTGAAACCTTGTGTAATAACATTTATTTTCCCTTGGTGAGAAACAGGGAAAAAATGCATTAACTACAGGGGAATGGCAACCTTTGCAGTAAGTGCTTTAAAGACCTGAAGTTTTATAACGAAATTGTGAAATACTCATGTTATCAGATGTATCGGTGTCAGGTTCTGAGCAAGTTATGACAGTCCCCTTTTGTGAGTGAACAAGGTTGTCTATCAAATCAAAGCATCCCAATGAAGCTCAGTGTTTGATAAAAGGCAATGAATTATAAATATCAACTTCTGATCCTAAATATCTTTAGAAATTATAAGGTGATATGATTTTCTTCCTATAAATTTTAGTTTATATTTTAATGTCAAATTATAATTAGATCTCTCTACAGAATAATTAATTTTGTTCATGAATATCACACTTGCCTATTTCTTCACTTCTGGCCTAAACATGATGAGAAGTCCCTCACTCACTGTCAGTGCAACAAAAGCTTGCTTTCAACTATGTGACCAAAGATACCCAATCATGAGTTTTTAATCCCACCCGGACACAAGCTGTCCACAAGGAGCCAGTCTCCTGAGCACGTTGAATGTCTGATGATGTGGACGACTATCGGTCAGCACAGGCCAGGGTCATCTGTCAGCAAAGTAAATTGATTACAGTAATTTTATCTTTTTTACTAAGTAGCACATCATAATGTATTGATCCGAGTTGAGTAATCTGATTCAATTTGTGTGAAATTGTTTGAAATACTACTCAGTAAAATTTGATCTGGAACCCAGATAAAGTTATGTTTGGATACTGGAGACTGATCAGAGGCACTGAATAGGGTAACCTAATTTGCCTTTAATCTTTGGTGTTATAAGGAGTCTAAGGTTCTGTAAACAGAGAAAGATCCTCTTAAATGATGATTTTTTAAACTTTATGAGGGATATGCTAACAAATTTTTTGACCTCATATTTATACACTGAAAATGGTTATCAATGACATAAGTACATTGAATTACTTTTCTGGTATAACTTATTTTTCTTACCGGCAAGATTTTCTCCTCCAATAATGAGTCTCTTAAACTTGATTAAAATGGGCCAGTTGAAGCTAAATATATCTGACCAGCTGATTAGAATTAAAATGGTGAAGAATCAATTCTTTTAGTTTAATAAGGTCCTATTTCGCATATTATCAATGGGCTGGTAAATACTGGAAAATTAATATGTGCTTAACCCAGCTAAGAGTAAAAGCAATAGCTCTTGACATTAAAACAGTTTGTCTCCTTTAACAATGAAAGTTAGAATAAACAATGCTATAAATCTATACAAAATATATTCAATTTAATAGTTTTTATAATTCATGTTTTTGTATTTTAAAGTTTTTTTACTCTAAAGTTGATTAACCAATATGTTAACCAAAATGGGTTAACCAATTATTAGAAAAACACTGTGATAAGTAATCCAAGGTGTTTATTTTGAGAAATCAAGTTATTGTCCTTCATCACTTAATGGCCATTGAGCTGGCTGCAGGGGCCTCTAAGTACTAAAGGCTATGGGGACAAGAGGATAAGCACTCAGGCTCTGAAGCTCTAATTCGGTTCTTTGTGTTGCTTGACAACATTCCTGGCTCTTCGCATCTACATTAAGTATTCACAGCAGTCCCTGATTTCATAACAAAAGTGGAAAAACCTGTCATGTCAAAACTGGTAATATTTTAGTTTTTTTCCTGATACATCTAACGCTTGAGATTAAAAATAATAATAGTCTAACCTAGTGATTATTTATATTTTTAATAATGCAAGTTCAATGTGATATCATCTTCATAGCTTTGTATATTCTAAAATTTCAGTTCTCTTAATTTCATGCTATGTTTGTAATTTAGTTGCATGAAATGCATATGAATATTTTACTAATGCTGTAAAAAAATAAAAAAGGGAAGACTGAGGTCAAAATGTTACTTCTAGTCAAATACTGACTCCATTCATTAACACTGAACTCTGCTCAGATCTACTTAAACTCTGCTCTTCTCCCTACTTTCTTTCAAAGATGTTGGAACCGTTCTTAAAGTAGTTTCAATTCCTAAAGAGACTTGGCATGATTTAGAAGAAGTGCTGCTGGAAGAAATGACAGTTTTTCGGGTGAGTGCTGCTTAATTTCAAGTGTCAACAAGTTCAGTTGCATGTCTTTCCCCCAGGACAGCTGCACACTCAAGTTGGTATGGACAAGTAGTGTAGCATACCCTTCTAATTAGCTTGTCAATTAGAAAGCCAGACACTAGTCAAAATAAACCTTGAAATGCTCAATGCCAGTTAAATCTAAAAATGTAAAGAAATGTATTCTTGGCTCATATTTTGTTTTCTCAGTGATCATATATATGATTTACATTTTATATTATTTATGTAAGTTACCTCAATGAACCAACTTCATGAGCCCCCACATTCAAACTCTTCTCTTTCACACTTTACAATATAACTGGGATGGTAGGTAACATTCATGAATCTATTAAGGGAAATATATTCAGAATGAAAGGGGAATGAATGCATTCAACCATTCTGTAGCCTACCCAGGAATTGTATTACCATATTTTCACTAAAAATTATTTTTAGAAGAAAAAGTTTGAGACTTTGTAATCACTGGTAGCACATTTTGTATGGACTCCTAATCTACACATTTAAGAAATGTATGATACTTGTCTCTTTGTCCTGAATCACAGAAGGCCCAGGTAAATTCATATAGGATTGGGGTAGAGGCAGGAGGATGTGGGTTGACCTGAAAGAGTCCAGCTGAAGTTATATAGCATTCACCACAATGTCTTTTCCTTTGGAAAGCTAGCTAATTGGAAAAGTTTGAATGGAAGTACATCTTGGTAGAAATTATTTATGATATGACAGGAAAGTAGATGCCTATGAAAGGTATTATTTCAATTTGTTGATAAAAGACTAGAGCAATTATATAAGACTGCAAAGTAAACTGGGATCAGAAGACTTTTGTGGACAGAATGAGAAAATGCTGGATGTAGTCTTATTGCTCACAATGATCTCATTTAGTCTCTGCATGTCTCAGTTACTTTATCTATAAAATGAAGTATCTGAATAGATATTTACAGTTGATCAATTGTAAACAAAGTTTTCCCAAGACTTTTCTTAGCCTCCTATTTCTAAACCACTTTATTAACCTAACTGGGCTCTTGCTCACTGTTCAGTACTGTGTTGAAGAAAAGAAGTGCAATATGGCAAGATCCTGGTATACATTCATTTGGTTGAGGTTATGATCAACACTGAAGCAATAACTGATAAACCTGGCTATAGGCATCTGGTGGTAACAACTAGCACTGTTCCCGTGAGAAGAGTGTAGGCTCTTCAGTCCTTTCCACGTGGCACTTCTGTAGGAACATTTACAGGATCCCTCTGAGGTTTCCCATCAGTACAACAGTGAGAAGAATGCATAATTCACAAGGAGGCAAAAAGAATTAAAGATATCCCATGTAAAACATCCAGGACAGTCTAGGTACCATAGTCGAAATTTTATTGCTAATTTAATGTTATTATTTTGATTAGCTACACTGAAAATAAGCCACATATCCAGTAGCATTTTCTACTAATTGTTGGTATAAGTCTTCAAAATAATAAAATCATCATAATTATATTATGATTTTTTTAATTGGGTAGTTGGGCTTTATTTTATTTATGTCTGGTGTTGTAAGGTGATGACTGATCCCTATTGTTCACTAAGCCCCATTTTAAAGTTTACATACTGAGACTGTAACCTACATATTCAAAACTAGTTATCCAAGTGGACTGTGTTAGCAATATTGAGCCCATCTAAAATTAGAAACAATTGTGGGCACTGAAGCATAGATAAATAAATTACCGTGTTCTGTCCATTATTGGGTTCAGCACCTAAAATATGTTTTCAACTAACATTTATTAAGTAGATGAAGTGATCAGTATTGATGAAAAAATGAAATATGAGAGAGTAAAGACAGTCTTCCTCAGGGAGAGGAAGACTCATGGTTAAATGAGGTGCCAAAATATGAGGAAGAGAAACTGGGAACAGCATAAACTTACACTGCTGATTATATCCCATATTATTCTCTAGCAGAAAAAAATGCCAGTTCTATATATTGAAAATTAATATTGCTACCAACAGTGCATGGTACTGAAATAGTATACTAACCTAAGAATTTCTTAATTATTTTTAGAATTTTTACATACAGATTCACCATGGTTCATTTTATATTTCTCTTCAGTTGTTATATGTTATTTTTAAGTTTTATTTATTAATTCACTGTTATTAATTAACAAGTTAATAATTTACTAATATTCATAGTGCATTAATAATTCACAATTAAAAATATATTGTACCTACAATGAATCTGGCACAATGCTAAGTTCTGGTGGTTCAGAGTTGAACACCATAAACATAAACATGGTCCCTGACCTTATACTGCTTATAGCTTCATATGTGTTTTCCCTCATAGTTTTAAGGACTTAATTTATCATCTATTAGTACAATTAAGTTTTACCTTGTGGAATTATAAAATGTTATATCATGCCATTTTATTTCTTTTCTATTTTTTACCTTTACTTTTATTTTTCTAAGATTTAATTTGTGTATTATTAGAGAGAAAGGAAGGGAGGGAGAAAGAGAAGGAGAGAAACATCAATGTGTTTGCTTCTCATGCACCTCCTACTGGGGACCTGGCCTGTAACCTAAGTATGTGCCCTAGACTGGGAATTGAACCAGTGACCCTTTGATTCTCAGGCTGGCACTCAGTCACTGAGCCACACAGGCCAGGGTATCATGCCATTTTTAAATTAAAGTTTTCTATTAATTATGTTCTGAGATGTTATGAATCAGAACATGCATAATTTTGCAGTAATGGTGTATTCTACCTAATATCATTCCCCATATCTCTGGAATTTTAAGCTTACCTTTTTCATGTTAGCTATGCTTTTTAGTACATTAATAAAATTTTTGTTTAATAATATTTTATTTATGCTGATCTTAAATGACTTGTAACAACATCTTGAGAGCTTGCAAGCACAAATATTTAATACTTATTAGATTTTGTTAGTGTGTGGCAGTTGCTGGAGAAATATGCAACTGAATTATACTTATTATCACTATTAAATGGCATCTGTGTAATTTTTAAGAGTCGCTAGAAAGTTCCTTTATCAGTCTCTAACAGTTAAATACAAGTAATCAATACTGTACCGGCATAGAAATATTGTTTATGAGTTTATGATTTTGTAAAAAAGACTGATTGCAACTTAGAGCACATCTCTTTCCATAGATAAATGTTAAAGTTTGCTCCTATATTCTCTGCTATGCATTATTGTCATTATTATTTCTTTGGTCTTCCAGTAGACAAAACATATTTGGGCAGAGTTTAGAGAAATATTTACTTTCAACATTCTGTTGTATCAGGAAAAGTTCATACACATATTGTGGTCTAGCAATTGGGATATTTCATTGTCAAACTTTGTTTAATTTTGCAGTGGGAGGAAAAAACACAATACATTAAAACAGTTGCTATATATGATAAAAAAGCAGAGAGAAATGTTTCAGTCTTTATATTTCTATTTGAGCCTTGCAATTCATTCAATGTAACATAAAATTAAAGAGTATTAATCTTCCCTGGCTGGTATGGCTCAGTGGATTGAGTGCCAGCCTGTAAATCAAAGGGTTGCCGGTTTGATTCCCAGTCAACGGCACATGCCTGGGGTGCAGGCCAGGTCCCCAGTAGGGAGCATTCAAGAGCCAACCACACATTGATGTTTCTCTACCTCTCCTTCTCCCTCCCTTTCCTTCTCTAAAAATAAATAAATTAAAAAGATTTGTTTAAAGTGTTAACCTGAGCATTAAGGTAGTGTGACTGGGTAAATAGACAAGGAACACATTTAGGATCAATGGAAGTATCTGATACTTTTGGATTTTAAAAAGAAAGACATTTAATATCAACCAACCAGTTAATTTTACCATACTACCTCCAGGAGACCATGTTCATTATGTACCCTTGCTCAACCGAACAATCAAATCTAATATAAAATCCTGAATTAGAGCCAGTACTATGTCCATTACCATCTTGAGGTTGGTTTTAGGAAAACACCCTGGCTATTCACAGAACATTCCAGTGGCTTAAGTTATATCCAAGATACTTTTATTTGAGTGAAATCAAATTCCAATCAGAATATAGGAAAAAAATATTCCTCTGTAATAAAAATTTCTACTTTAGAGTAAAAATTTAATAGGTAATAAGAAGTGAAATAAAACTGGCATTGTTACAGGAGTCTAGAAATGACTTCAAATTGCCATTATATATTCAAAATAGTATTAAAATATTAAGACAAACTTAATCCAAATATTATTACAATCATAAATTGATATTTGAATCATATTTACTATGTGATCCTGAACATGTTGGGTACAGTCAGTTGATCTTCAACTTCTTCAGTTCATAATTTTTTAATGTTTTTAATTAAAATAACTAGTAAATGGTAGCTATTGTTAACTAGTTATTCAAATAAAAGTCTCCTTTAAAATGCTTGAAAATTCCACATATATATCTTGTTAAAAATATTAAAAGGATATAAAAGCCAGACGTGTGTTGATTTTTATTTTACTCCACATGGGATTTTGTTTCCAGTCCAAATCGTGTTTTACTTTGGAGACCGTGGAGTATTTACATCAAATTGCAGTGCATTTAGTATGATGGGCTTTATAGTCCCACTGACGGCAAGGCTTGCAAGGCAGTTACTTCAATAACACAGCCAATTTAAACCAAATTTACTTAATATTCCATGAACAGCAGATTAAGTAAATGAAAGAGTTTAATCTTCATTCACATATAAGGCAAAATCGGTGCTTTCCAAAATCTAGACTATGAACTCATCCTAATGGAGCGCCCATGGCTTAGCCTCCAGGGAGCAGCAGCATCAGATTGTCTTGGGATCAGCAGGTTGAAAAGCTATATAAGTGCAAAAGTTTAAAAAGGACTAGGTTAAAATATCTGAAAAAAATATAATAAATTAGAATCATAGAAAATCTTGAAAAGATGCTAATTACTTAAATACCAATTGTGTTTGCAAGTGAATGTGTTTGCATGAAAAAATGCTAAAAAAGCTATATCTGCTTTACATGGAAATTATATTTACCACCAGTTATTTCACAGAAAAATACATAGTTTCTTTAAATGTATGTCATCTTAATACATTGTCTATTAATTCAACCATAGGCAGTATATAGTATACCTTTTATTCCAAACTGTAATTAATTTTCTAGTCTAAAACTAAATAAGATTATTTTAATTAACAGATTCTAAGATCTTAATTTAAGAATGTTGAAATCATAATGTGACATAATGTGAGTTTGGTGTGGATTGGGGTTAGATTTGTTTTACAATTTATGTATGAAGTAATTAATTCATTTTCATCTACCTTGTAGATATTTAATTAAATGACCGTGAAATGTAGAATGTTAATCAGTTTCCCTTTTAAATAATTTCACTTAAGTTCTTCAAAGAACTTAGATACATATAACTTTTACTTCAGTTATACTAAGCTGTTAATAATTCTCTAAGAACTTTTCTTACACCTTGACTATAAAATGCACTTTATGAAAGCCTGCCTAAAGTTAGCTGCTTACATAACAACTTAATCATTTCTCATGTAAAATTCTTGGATTGGAAGAAATTGCTATGGAAAATTTTCCAAACTCTTCTAAATTCTCTATTTGGGTTCATTGATTCCAGTATCATATAAAACTAAATAAAATAGTCATCTTTGTCTTTTAAGGTAAAAATCATTGAGGAATTGTCCCCTGATTTTTGTGATTTGATGCCACTAAATTCTAAAGATTGTATCTCTTCATAGAGAAAATTGATAGACGTTCCTCTTATTGCAGTTGTCTTTATGAGTTATAATTTCTACAAAAGATTTTTAAATGTTATTAATTTAAACTATGAAAATAGGGAACTATGGAAAATCTCTATATTATCCCAAATAAATTAAATTACATGCTATGTTATTTTTCTCATTTGTTTTAAGCAGATTATCTGAAATTCGTTAAGAAAATCTTGCAGTCAGCTCACGATTTGAAGTGGAAATGTGCAATTTTGTAGCACATAGTGGGGTAATTTAAACCACAAAAGAGTATGAGCTCTCCAGGAAAAGAATGTGGCATCCTAAGGAAAGTGAACAGGATTCGGCAAGGGAAAGCTAACATGTGAGGAACAGCTAGAACTCGAAAAGACTCCAAAACAAGCTAACAATAAAGAATCAATACAGAGTTCCAAGGCATACGGAAATTTAATATAGGAAGCAGTCAAGAAGAAATAAGTGGTCAATAGTGCCATGTAAAACAAAGTCCAGAAATAATAATATGGACTTGAATTTGTCCATTCAGCAATACAGTTCTTTGGTGATTTCTGCCTCTGATGGTGGTAGGCAACCTCTCTACAGTAAGGGTTAGACTCAGTGGGCCAAGGTATGAATGGCACTAAATGGGAAATGAACAAATAAAAACAGCGAGTCTAGAATATTTAAAATATATTCAAAGAAATCCCAGCTAAGCTTGAAGGATTAAGGACTTTTAAAATGATAGGTGCCTTTATCTCATATACAAATTCAGTAGAAGGAACAGAATATACTGGGCAGAGCAGAAGAAATAGGAGAGAAAGGGGAAAATTGGTAGAGGATTCACTCATTAACTTACTGTTGCATTCATTCATTCAACAGATATCGATGGAGAATTTCTAAATGCCAGGAACAGTCCCGGGTGCTAGGGATTTGGTGGTGAAAATACAAAAAACACCTGTCCTAAATTTGCCCCCTCCTCACATCCTGTCTGCCTGCCTTAATTCCCCTTGTGTGTGTCTCACTTTCTGGCAGCAGGCAAAAGGGCAAACAAGAGTCACAACTGGTGGGATGGGAGATTTAACATCCCTGCGGGCACCCACTGAGTAATGGAATGAATGAATACTTTTCCTGGTACAAACCTCAGTAGGCAGTTTTGGCAGTCATTGCCCACTATTCTCAGATTTTCCCTCAGTGGTGACTTCAATGACATATTCTTTTATTGACTTTTCCTCCTTCCTCTCAATTCTTAGTTCCTTGCTCTTGCTCTCCACCTTCAGATAAAAGCGCACTTGAGACTCTGCTCTGGGACATTGGGGGGAATTCATAAGACACAAGATAAATTATATGTATATACTTCCAGGTAATGATAAACACTAAAGAGAAAAACTAAAGCAAGAAAAGGATATGGGTATGTGTGCATGTGTGGGAAGAGAGAACAAGCACATTTGCAAAAGTGCTTTATATTTATTAACTCAATCTTCTCAACCATCTTGAGGATGATACCTTCATACTTACTATTTAGATGAGAAAGCTGAATTACAAAGAGGTTATGTAGCTCTAATATCACGCTTCTAGCCAGGTTTGAGTTACTATTAAATACATACAGTTTGGAAATAGAGTCTAGCTTTTTATACTTTGTTTAGGGCTCAGATTGGGCCACCTATAAAGCAATAATGCCTTTTAAGATTATTTTTTTAACCTGAGCCTTATTCTCATAGCCACCTCTGAAACCCCTAGGCAACCTCCTTCTTATCATTGTTTGTCATTGGCGAAAGATATGATGGAGCATAGTTCAATGAAAGTGAACTAAGAGGAATAGGCTAATGAGTTGAGGTGAATAGCATTTTGGTGATCTGAGTTCATCAAAGAACAGTATTTATTAATGCTAACTCTATGTGTTCATGATAGGCTTCAGTAGAACATGTAACAGTGTTTTCATCCCAACTAAGCCCACACAGTCCTCAAAGGCTGGAAACTAACCTAATGCTATCAGCTCTTCATTGGTGTTATTAGGAGTTGGCCTGCTTGCCACTCGGCAGGCCACAGTGTTTCCAAGAAAAAGATATACATTTTCACAGAAGGCCGACATCAGAGATGTCCACTCTGAAACCATGATGAATCAAGAGAAATGCAAAGCCTTTCTGTAATTATGTCAGAACACAGACAAGAACATAAACATTGTCCAAGCCATAAAAAGTGACCAAATCCACCTATCATACCTGAATGAGTGATTGCAACTTTTTTCCAGCCCCTGCTTTATCTTCACTCTGTTTTTCCCTTCTTCGAAGTAAGATTGATAAAGATACCTAATTATAGAATTATCTCTGCTTTTTGATAGCTTCTAATGCAGAGCAAACCCTCACTTCCTTGAACCCTCTATTAAATCACCTAACACAAGCCCAAAAGATAAGTCTTTTCCAACACTTACTGAGCAGTTCCATGGTCTCCCTTGATGCAACGAGCAATAAACCCAACTTGATCAACTACAGGTGTGTTCCTAATAGTCTGCCTGGGGGATATTAACACACTCTTACAGTCTGTTCTACACATTTAACACTTATCTAAGAAATTTCTTCCATGAATCTTATTTCCCAAGTATATTGCTTCTTATGAGCACTGATGTTTCCTCTCTGACAACTTACGTTTCTGTTCCATGTTAAATAATTAATGACTTTATAATTGACCAAAGGTTTACATTTTCTTTTTCTTCTTTAGGAACCAACTACTATTTCAGCAATGGAGCTTTCCACTAAGCAGGTACTTTCATTATGTATTTAAATCTGTATTCTACATTTTGTTAATTTTGTGTTTCAAATAAATAAATATTTTATGATCCATCAAATTTTATAGATATATTAACAATTGTTCAAACAAAGAGAAAAGAATGGTCTTACAACAAGCTAGTAAAATGAAAATTAAATATATTTTTATTGCCCCCATGTTTTGACCAATTTCATGTATATTCTATAAAAATATTTCTTAGATTATTATTTGTTGTAAATTTTCATTTATAACATTTTTAGTCGTTGTAATACAATTTACTCAATAATTATTTTCATTTCTCTATCTGTCCTTTAAAATTAACAGTGGTGAATATAAGTTTATAATTTCATTTGCATGTATGATCAAAATACATTTTATAGGCTAATAAAATTATGTACCAGATTATATGTGTTTGGAGAATTTGACTTTAAAAGTAATTTACTCTTTCAGCAGTATTATATTCTAGAGAAAATATTTAGTTTGGCTAAATATGAAGGGAAAACAGAAAAATGGTCGTAGCCAAATGATGTCATTATACTCCATGAATTCGTAGGTTGTGGAGGGCACGTTAATAGTCTGTCCGTTCACTTTGAATTAATCCTTTGGCAAGACACTAAAAAACAAATGACTCCTAAATGCTAAATGACATGTATAAAACAAATATAATTTTAACTTCTAAGAAATGTATCTTTTCCTCATAAATGTTATCTAACCATTCTGTCCATTATATAACTGGTAACTATATTTTTAAAAAAATTTGATGTTGAGTTGAGTTAATAATTAATTATTAAATAACCCTGTAGGAAATAAAACAGAATGTGGAAGGGAGCTCCTCACTCACTGCAGTGAGCACTTACAAATACAAAATTGTTTAATAGGAGAATCATTTAGCTAATCTTATATCTGACCGTGCATTACCCTTTATACAAGACACTAAAATACTATGTCAGTAAAACTCAGTGTATATCCTCTTCATGCATACATGTCAAAATAGACTGATAACTCCAAGATATTTATAGAAACTCAGAGTGCAGATATTATAGACCTGATACTGTTATCCTACACTTCATAAGTATATGTTCACCTATTTTTATAATCTAAAAATTATCAACTGTTGGCAAGAAAATCTGAGGATTTCTAAGATGGAAGTGAGACTGAGATTCTCTCTCTTGTAATGATTTGTTATTTATTTTGTGCTGGGTTTTATTACTAGTCTTAATTACATTATATCTATGTAGTATTGTAAAACATTTTTTTCTGTTTAAAAAATGGTAAAGCTGGTGCGGCTCAGTGGATTGAGTGCTGGCCTGCAAACCAAAGGGTCGCTGGTTCCATTCCTAGTTGGGGCACATGCCTGGGTTGCAGGCCAGGTCCCCAGTAGGGGGACATGAGAGGCAACCACACATTGATGTTCCTCTCCCTCTCTTTCTCCCTCTTTTCCCCTCTCTCTAACAATAAATAAAATCTTTAAGAAAAGATTAAAAATATATAAAGCTGTCTTAGGAATTAACTATTAAATGTAATACATCTCACAAAAAATAGTATATACAGGTAAAATACCAAAATAAAAGACAGTGTCTCTAGGTTTTATTTTCAAACAGTGGAAGTTTCATTTCATGTAGATGTGACTCAATTTCTTCAATGCTCATGGAAATTTGAAAAGTGAGGCAATAGTTTCAAGAAGGACAAGCAGTGTTGCAACTAATTTTCTGGATAAATAGACTCATCTCCTGCTTTATGACCTGCAACTTGTTAAGGAGGATGGTGAGAAAGCCTATGGTGATGTTCAATTGGGCAGAAAAAGCACATCAGGGCACTTGCTAGCAACTGGATTATGCTCAATGGTGCCTGCAAACCTCCCCTGCATTTCACTTAGACAGCATAATCAGTTTTACAAATTACTAACAGTATCACAGAATAATTGGAAAATATAAGTTAGCCACTGGGTTGTATTTAATTTTTGGCATTTTATAAACTTTAGATTTTCATTACAATAATCTCAGTTGCCATATTTGGGGATTTCTTTTCTTTCTGTGTATTATTTCTCTGTTTTTCTCTTAAAAGGATATTACAGATTTAAATATTAGATAGTAGCAGCTCTTTTTCTACTCAAATGTCATATTCTTGAAGATGTATAACTATGAATTTTGCTCATGTTTCTTAAAAGCTATTGAACATAGAGATTTTTTAATTAGGTATCACGAACTTGATCAATAGCTTTTTAAACAGTAATGACCACAATATACAGTTCAGCATGTCCATATTCTCCAATGCCAAATGTACTTCAGGATACTGCTACCCCATTTTAAATAATTAACATTAAGATTGCTTTCAATACAATCTAAGTTTATTTTTTAAGTGATGCTTTTTGAAAGAGAGAAATAAAGGATAAGAGTAGGGGGAGTTTCTCCCATTAATTAAGTTTCCTGTGAATATTTTTCAAATTATGGTCAACTGTTAATGCATACTGTAGATGCTTTAAGAAAGATACAATTTAATCTAATTGTCTCTCAGCAAAAAACTGAGAAACAATACTTTTTTTTTCCTCAGGGACTTTATCATTTCTTAATTTACTATGGCTTGTGTCATCTTTCAATACATAGTAATAAAATATGAGTACTGTAAAAATTTGATCAGCTATAATATATGCTCTACACTATACTAAAATATGATATACTATAGTTTTCACTTACTGGAATGGAATGAGCAACATTTATCAGGATAACTGCTTCTACAGTGGTTTATTTTTATTGTGTTACATCTTTCCCCTAAGTTCCCTTTCTTGTATTAAGATAAAAGTTAGTTGGTTAGCTTGAAGCACAGAAGTACTTTCTATATAGGTAGTCCTTATAATCTTAATAATTTATTCTAATAGGTACTTTGGTTTTTATTCAATTAACTTATTTATTCATATGTATAGTCTATCTCTGAGAGTCTTTCAGAAATACAATTGAATTAATATCCATTGCTGATGTTCAGGCAATTTTTAATATTTAAAAGAGCACACATGGCTCAGAGACCATCTTTTTTGTAACTTATTTTTATTTATATTGTTGAGAAATTAAAATATACTTTTAAGATCTTTTCCATGCAAACTGTTACATGTTTCAGTATTTACACAGCTTTTAAAAATATTGATTGATTGATTGATTGATTGAAAGGAAAGGTGGGAGAAAGAGAGGAAGAGAAACATAGATCAGTTGCCTCTCACACACACCCAACTGGAGACCTGGCCCACAACCCAGGCATGTGCCTTGACTGGGAATCAAACCAGCAACCTCTCACTTTGAAGGGCAATGCCCAACCAGCTGAACCACTTCTGGTCAGGGTAGTATTTACACAGTTTCTGTTCAAGCCCCTTTCTCTGTGCAAGAAAGGGGAGCTATGACACCAATTACAGGAAATGTGAATAAACAGAAAATAATTATATTTATACTTCACATTGTGTTTAGACACATTTGCAGCTGATATGCAAGGTTGGCTCAACTTTGTTAAAGGCATTTTTTACACTGTTCTGAAAACTGAATTAGTTACTACTAGAAAGTTTTGGAGTTACCCCTGTGTCTTCCTTATTGGGTAACTCCAAACAAACGGAGGACAATGGCATTGTAGAACATTTTATCTGGATGCATACTTTAAAAATGTAGTTAAACATGCCCATTTTATGGGTAAGTCTTAGAAATATTATATGACTGCCCCGAGGTCACATATAGCATTGATGTAGGGCAAGAGCTAGAATGCAGGTATTCCGATGCCCCTTACGGCACTGTTTCACCATGCCTGAGCTTTTGGTTTAAGTCTACTACACCAGCCAGCATGCACTTCATCTCCCTCTCTGATGACCTTTTCAATGAGAAGTTAGTGGTTTTGTTTAAAGTAGTCTTCCTGGAGGTAGTGCAAGAACAACACAGTTGGTGTTACTCAAAACGACTCACAGACGCAAGCCCTGAAAATGCACAGTGGGCAGTGTACATAGTAGGGCAGCCAAGAGTCGGAAGCAAATGATCCCTGCCTCAGGAACTCATGGCAAGTAACCTGCTTACTCAGAATCATGAACAGTAGAAGTCAAAATAAATAAGTATTAAGAACAAAAAGACTGAAAGTGTGAACATTACGTTGCTCAGTGTCTTACTGTTTTTAATTTTTTTAATTTAAGTGTAATTGACATATAGGGTAGTTATTAGTACTTTCCTTATCTTCCCTTGGTTTTACACTTATAAACTACACCTGCTTCAGTCAAATATTTAAATTTTCATCTTGCCCGTTTTAAGGTATCAGGTTATCTGCCAGGTCTTTCAAGAAACTATCAACAATGGGATTTTTTAAATGCACAAATATAAATTCATCATTGATAAGATGTGTATAAACTTTATTAAGAAAGAAGAGATTCGAAAAACAAGAAAGTTTTCTCCGTAACAGCAAACTCTTTCTGCAGCAACAGCTCTACATTGGTTCCGTGGTGGGGGTGGCCCAGCTCCCGCTGCACCGATGCGACGTTTATGGGAAAGCCTGTGCGGAGTGCTGCCTAGCCCGAGACCCCTACTGTGCCTGGGACGGCTCTTCCTGCTCTCGCTACTTTCCTACTGCAAAGAGGTAGGGAGGACATTAAGAATAAACACAAATGCTTGCTACTTATTGTACCTGATTCTATTTTTGAAACAACTTTCTTCATATAAGTGAACCAACTTTTTTCAACGAATAAAAAGAGGTTTAGATATTTGCCCCTTTTCCTGAAATAGTCAAAACCGTCAGAAAAGTGTATAATAGGGTAGTTGGGTCATGTCACATATGGGACAAATGTAATGGGACGGATACTTTTAATAAATTACTGAGGAAAATCTAAAACATCACAATAACATCATTGAATGTTTATACTTGGAAATTACAAAGTTTTGCAGCTTCACTCTACACAGGGGAAAACTGAGGGTAAAAGTCACAGACAGAATCTAGGCTGAGCCTTGTACTTTTTAATGAAAATGCTGTTTTGTCAAAAAAAAAAAAAAAAAGTCTTCAGTTTTTATCCAGTAACATTTGCATCCTGGTTCTAAATGTTAATATGGCAATCCATGTCCTTGGATGAATAGGAAATTCTCAGAGTACAGAATTTACTTACCTTTAGAATCTTTGAGAGTATATAGGGGCCCAATTATAAAAAGTTTAAAAGGATTGTTTCTAGATTTGAAGGCATCATATTTTTATATAGTGTTGATTAAGTTTACGTCTTTATTTGATCCAAATATATATTTTGACTACCCCCAAACTTAAAGACTACTATATTATCATAGTATCATCATGTATTCACAGTGTTTGAATTTCAAATATAAAACTACATTAAAAATACCTCTATTTCTCAATCTTTATATATATAATGTACAAATATTTTAAGTATACTCTTGATAATACTACTTAAAATAATTTTTAGGTCATGCTTGAATAAAAACTGCTAAAGTGTGCCTAGAAGTTATATTTAAAATATATGTACATATAATGTAACTGTAAGTCGCTATCTGGGGGATTAAATGTATTAGGAACAGTGATTTGAGCATTTGTGTATAGTGTTATATTAAGGAGGCTCAGTTATACTTCAGGGAACTCAGCACAATCTGAAAGTTGTATACAAACTTGCTTCACTTTTGCTTTAAATTTTTTTCTTACTTTTACAAAATCATTATCTCAACATGTTCTCTACCATTTGTAGATGCCTTTCTCTGTTGATATTTACCACTGTTTAAAAAACAAGGCATGATAGATACAATATCATGCTAATAAAAACCTAAAGGCTGACAGTACACATGAACTTATGCACATAAAACTTTTGAAATATAAAATAGAAATCAGCATTATTAAGCAACTGCATTTTAGGAGAAATAAACTTTATTATCATAGTTCATGTTTTACAAGAAGCTATAGCATATATATTTTTCATTGCTAGTGAGGTGTATTCTACAATATTTTCTTTATTTTAAATGTTGGGAAAATATTAATGGAAAATAATTCTAATATCTACTAAAATCTGTTGATTATACACTCTAGATAATATTGACATGTAGTGGTTAATCATCAATAATTTTCTCATATAATCAGTCCACATAAATTAAAACCATCTAGGTTTTACTAACTTTTCTTGTTAGAAATAGTGAATGAAAATTTAGTATTAGACTATTCCATTTAATAAATATAATTTTCTTAAGCCTTTAACATCCTGAATTGAGATGACCTGTTTGTATCATTTATATACATGTATTGATTTAATTGGAAGTTTATATTAAAATAAGAAGTCAGTGTGGTTATAATGTGTTATTGATTAAAGAAACTATGGATAGTTTAATAAACAAAAATGTGCAGTTTTTATAGCAATCAAATTAAATATTTGATTAAAATTTTATGGTTATTTAAATCAGTTAGTTCTATGACATTTTAATGTTATTCAAAAAATGTGAATTCATGTTTGAACTAAAATTGAATATTTTTTTTCCTTTCCATGTGCGAGTATATCACATTGCCTAATTTAGTAATACTCCATTCTAATTTTAAGCTAATTTTAATACGAAGGATTAAAACCATAACTATAGCTATCATATGTTAAAAAGCTGTGTATTATTATATACTTGAAATGTGTTTATTGCATACCTACAATCCACAATTGAAGGAATTATTATTAAAAAATTTTGTTGTGCTTTGCAGATTTTACTTAATGCAGTTTCATGTGTCTTTGAAAAGGATGTTTAGAGACCTCATATTTATATATCCTTTGTAATGGCATTTTTCAAAGCGTAAAATGCAGTAAAAAAAATGCCTTCCCAAGTGTTTGTGGTTCGTGTTTCACAAGTTCTCTTGTTGGCTCAATTTTCAAATGTGCAACATCTGTTGACAGTCTCACCAATTCTACAAATAGGAATCTATAAATACTTCGGACTTCTAAATTTATGAATACAGTAACAAATTCCATGTTTGCAATTTTCAATGGCCTTTGTGAGAGCTCTTTTCATGGACAGTAACTAACTTTGCAGAAAGACAGTACCCACTAAAACAGATGCAGAAAACAGTTGGACAAGTGTCCCCAATCTCTTCCAGTCTGTTACACATGGGCAATCTCCATTTTAGCCTCTTTCTGGAACTATATATCTTGTTTGCACCACAATGGCTAGAGACAACCTCCTTCTTCCCGGTCAGTCGTTAGCTAAGTGCAGGCAGAACACCCAGAATGTACCACCACTAACATAATCTGAGCAGTAGAAGGAAGGAGAAACTCATTTAGATTTTTATAGCAAATGTGTCATTTCTTTCAGAGGTAAGTTCATTGTCTTCTCTCTCACCTGACTCTGACGAAAGGAGGCCTTGCTCCTCAATATTGGTTCTTGAATGTCTTCTTTTATTCACTGCTCAAGTAAATCAATTTTCAGTCACAGCTCTGTGATCTTAAAAGAAACATTTTGTTTTAAGAAGGTTGATAATAGCAACCATAAAAGAAAACCTTAAGCTAACTTAACAATAGAATTGATAGTCTTAATACTTTTAAACTTAACAAAAGTCAATTTAAGAAACTATGTATATATGTTAAGAGAAAGAGAACATTCATGTGAATTTTAATTTTCAAGCTTACTCCCTCATTAGTGATTAGAAAAAAAATTTACCTGTTTAAGAAAAAATGGATTGCTATTCTATATTGTGTATTTTTTGCTGGGAATCGAAATTTAAGATGTTAAAAACTTAGGAGTTTCTAGATGTTAGATTCTTACTGATTCATATCCAGTAGCAAAACAAAACAAAACATGAATTTTCTGTTACCAAGGTCTTTGAAAGACTTCTAATGCATTGTTAATACATTTGCATACTGTTTGCCATTTTGATGGTCTTGAAGACTGCCCTCACAGGTGTAATAAGTTGCTCCTAAAAAATCTATTAGTCAGACATAGATGATCTCTTTTGATATACTCTGAGAGTCTTTGATTTTTGATTCATATTAATTCTTATGACAAATTCCCAAGAGGGACTAGAGGTACAATAATACCTTTTAAATGAATTGTTTTAGACGCACAAGACGACAAGATATAAGAAATGGAGACCCACTAACTCACTGTTCAGACTTACAACACCATGGTAAGTTGCATTTTTCATCTTTTAACCTGCTACCACCAGGATAAAATCACAAGAGATAATGCACATCCACACACAGGCAGGGCACACACCACTCCCAGAATACTTACAGAAATGCAACTAAAGAGAAAAAACACCGAAGAGAAAGAAAATTCTAAAGAACACAAAGAAATGAATTATGTCTTTTTACTACAAGTATGATAAGTTAAAGACTTTGAACCCTTATGAGACTTAAAGCTCAGTTTTCTCATATTAACAAAAAAAGTCAGTTTAAGTACATGCTTTCATACATAGTAGCAACCTGAGTGCAAAAGGTAAATATATATATATATTTAAATGTACTAAAGAAGAAAATGTATTTTTTAAAGATTGTATTTATTTATTTTTAGGGAGAGGGGAAGAGAGGGAGAAAGAGAGGGAGAGAAACATCAATGTGTGGCTGCTTCTCATGGGCCCCCCACTGGGGACCTGGCCTGCAACCCAGGCATGTACCCTGACTGGGAATGGAACCAGTGACCCTTAGGTTCGCAAGCCCATGCTCAATCCATTCAGCTACATCAGCTGGGGCAGAAAGTGTAGTTTTTAAATGTCATGCAAAGTATTGTGACATAGACCCAATATGTTGTTATTGGCTATATTAGTCAAGTAGAAGATAATTCCAATGTCTTCAGGCTAATTTACTAGTATGATATTCTCTTGAACTGGGGATTTTAGACTAAGTTCATTTTATGAATGAAAACATCATTCATAAAGCAGGCATTCTATGCCTGCTAAAAATGTCAAGGCCTATTTAATGTTAAAATGCTTCTTTAATGCTGAAATACCAAGCAATCTTCATTTAAAATGGAATAAAATCGTAGTATATTTACTTCTGTGCTTCAACCCTTTACAAAAATAATGCTGAAACTCTGCTTCCCTCTGCTGGGATGACTGATCAATGACATCACTATTAATGAATAATTCATAGTTAAAAATAGCCAAAATGGAAAATGTAAGCATTTTAAATGTAATTGGGCATAATTACCCTACTAACTTTTTTGGTATCTCTTACATGAATTATTAAAGAAAGTCTAATATGTTCATCAGTTAACTTGGATTTGGTCTACTAATTCTGAATGTAGAATGTTCATGTCTCATGAGTGTTACAGAAGAAAACACGCTGCACAAGTAGTAGCACTCTAGCATGTATTGCACAATCTAGCTGCTCTCCTGAAGGCCACATCCTCTGTTAGGTGTCCCGTATATGCCAGTGTCTGACGCGTGACCAGTCACAGGGTGGTGTGGAGCATGCCAGTATCAGAAGACAGGTAGTCACGAATTCAGCCTGTATTTTGGATCTGTTATGCTTGGAAATTTTCTTGCTGAGGACTTTCCTATGTTATTGTTCTTATAAAGAAAAAAAAATGCCACTATGTTAGAGCCAATGTTATAAATTTTTCTCACTGTACAAATATAGTACCTTATTGACTTACAGTCTTCAAATTTTCAAATGGTGTTAACATTCACTATTCTTTTTGTTTCATGTAAAAATGTCGAATTATGACAAGCACATTTAAGCTATGTAGTCTTATGAATTATTAATTCACTGTATTACAGAATCTATTTCCTGACTATGAAGAAGCTAAGAAATAAGATGATGTAAGAGAGATCATTTTTGGTTTGCAGGCTGGTGCTCAATCCACTGAGCAACACCAGCCAGGGCCTCAAAGTTAATAGAGCTCATTTTTAATCAGACTTTAATGTCCGTATGAGTATGGATCTTATTATTTTGCTCTCTTTTATATCTCGAGGGCTATAACAGATACTACATCATGAATATCATGGTAATAAATTCACATAGATATTTAATAAATATTTGTTAAATGACTCATTTAAATATTTCAAGCTGTAGTATAGCTAATTACTGTTTCATTTTTCCAGCAGAAATTTGAATTAAATAACATCTATTCTTTTTTGTAAATATTTTAAGTCATATGTTGTTATTAATATCATCACAATTAGAATTGGGATATCTTAAAAAATATCGTCAGTCAATTAACTAATAAATAATTATTATACACCACTATATGTAGGATACTATGCTATATTTTGGTGATTGCTAGAGAATTTTACATATAAATATATATGTTTTATTTTACTAAGAATCCATTTTTAATATGATACAATATGACATTTCACAATTTTAATGCAATAGAGTTTTTAATGCAATATTTTACTGATACTGATACAGCCATTTGTTGAGCAGTCTAGGCCCTTATTAGCCCCAGGTGGTATTTTTTAGTTACATATATGCTGGAATCATGAGTGTACACACAAGAAAAAGATGATCAAAAGCCTATTTATTTTTTAAGTGCAACCGAATGAGTTATTGCTGTTGACTGTTGATTGACTGAGCCTGTGAGAGCTTCAGATTTTAAAGTGGTGTTTTCTTGAAATTAGATTAGTAAAAGCCTGTAAAAATTGGTAATATGGAGTTGCTAGTTGTACAAAGTAAAATGACCATCAATCAAGTTATCCCTGACTCTTCTATCAGAATGAACACTGTGGAGAGGAGAAGGAGCCGCTGCGGTTCGGTGTTACTGGTGCGTGCGTGCGTGCGTGCGTGTGTGTGTGTGCAGCCTAAGGAGATGCTTGTTATACTCGGGAGGAAATGGTGAAGTACTCTGAGCAGCTTTGCAGCAGTGAAGCATGCCTTTTCTGAAGGCCTCTTTATTCCTTGTCTGCTCGTTTGATAACTGACCAAACATAAAAACTAGACATCAAAGTTTATAGTAAATTTTAACTGTTTGGAAACTAAGTCAGGCATACCCATCTGGCCAGGCTGAGGCTTACCATTGGGGATCAGTGAAGTATTTTGGAATGGGAGCTATCAATACTTAAAGTAAAATGGGCAGAAGTCCAGAGCCCAGCCCTATTAAGTCATGTATGTTGTCTTGCTAATGTCACATCGCACATGGAATAAAATATCTGTGCTCATATGGAAACATACGAGGATATGAGATGTTTTCACAGAAAGCTGCTAAGCAACTTGAAGCTGAATTGTACACTTCAGGACAATCAATTCCAGCTGTAATGGTAAACATATTTTGTAACACTCCATATTTTACATATCCTGAGGTTTT
>PVKM010018196.1:0-18636 GCA_004027735.1 Carollia perspicillata
GCCCTGGTCCCCCTCGGATTGCTGCGGTGTGCCCACGGAGAGCTGGCAGGAGAAGGGGGCCTGAGTGGGCATCTGGAAGGTGGGCAGGGCTTGCAGGACACCACACTGCCCCACCCCGCCTTTTTCGGCTTTCTTAAGACCTGCTTCCCTCCAGCTGAAGACAGGTTTCAGATGGGGCAGTCACGGGACAGATGGATCTTCACCCTTCAGTACGTTTTAAACAACCTTAGCCTCGCTGATGTCCACAGCTGCAAAGGGCGCGTGATCACCGGTTCAAGGCCAGGAATCCTAAGCCCAGAGAAGGCAGGCGGCTCCCCGACTCTGCAGAGCCCAGCGCTCCGACAGCAGGAAGACCTGTGGGTCCCAGGCTCCCCTTGCCACCACGCTTCGAAATCCCGCTCAGCCATCAGACGTCAGATTAAGTGTCACTTCCTTCTGAGCCAAGTTGGCTCCCCCTCCCGTACGCGCCCTACGGTACTCTCTGTTTGTCCTCTCGTGACCCCTGATGCATGTTATTGTGAGCACATGTTACATGCGCCTTTCCTGCCAGACTGTAAACTCCACGAGACCAACAACACGTCTCCCTTGTTTACTGGCACAGAATAGAACATTTTCTAAACACACAGCCTCACCTTGGAGAGGCCAGGCTGGAGGTGAAGAAAGCACTAACACGCTTTTAAAAAAGCATCACATCTCTGAAACTGCCAACCATGCTTTAACTCTCGCACAGCTGGCTCCGCACCCGCCCCTGCAGCTTGCCGAGGGCCAGGAAGCTCTGCAGAACTCGGACAAAGACAGGGAAGCTCTTTAAGTGAAAGATCTGCCTGCGGCCATTCAGGGCTTGAGGAAGAGCCCAGGCCCCCTCACTCAACCTTTGACGTGCCCCCAGTCCGGAGTCCCCTGCTGCTCAGGTGCCCTGCAGCAAAGTGCAGCACCCATCCAAGTGGCAACAGCGGCCTCCCGGGCGGAGCGGGAGGCCCATGGGGCAGACGCACGACCCATTCCAGAGGAAACCAAGGCCTACTTCTTTCCTTTTCCTTTTTTTAAAGATCTTATTTATTTATTTTTAGAGAGACAGGAAGAGAGGGAGAAAGACATCAGTGTGTGAGAGAAACATCCATCGGTTGCCTCTCGCACACGCCCCAGCCGGGGACTGCGCCCATGACCTGGGCACGTGCCCCGACTGGGAATCAAACAGGTGACCTTTTGCTCTGCAGGAGGACGCGCAACCAACTGAGCCACGCCGGTCAGGGCAAGGAAGAAAAAAAGAAATCTTGTATCTTCAGAGAGTTTCTGACGATACTGTGTCCATAAAACGTGAAATAAACTGATAATACTGGGCTCTTGGAAACGAACATGAATGCTGGAATTAATAATTCAGTACAAGGACTGGAAGATAAGAAAAGGAAATTTTTCAAAACACAAGGGAAAAACTCCATAGGATAAAAAAGGATCTGGGCATAGAAGGAGAACCCAGGAGTTCACTGCCAGACTAAACAGAGAGGTACAACAGGGATTATCTGCTGACAAGAAACCCCGAGGAAAAAACCCCACAGCTGAAGGAAGACTGCAGCTTCAAACGGGAAAGTTTAAACAGTGTTGATAAGGATGAAGAGAGAGACCACAGCTAGACACGGTTTCCTAATCCTCCAGAATTCAAAGCGGAAAGAATCCTAAAAGTTTCTCAGGAGACGAACAGGCTACTTCAGGAGGAGAGAATCTGATTGGTGTCCGACTTCTTACCAGCAGCTCCGGTGCCTGAGGACACTGGAGCCCACGTGCTTTCTGCCAGATAAGCCCTACGGGAACGCGGCCTGGGGCCGAGCACCCAGGCTCTGCCGGCCACGGGGACATCTGCAGACACACCAGACCGGACCGAGAACAATTTCCCTCCTGGGCACTGCTCTCTCAGTAAACCCCTGGGGAGCACATGTCACCTAAATGAGGGTTTAAACAGGAGATTCGAAAAACGGGGACCTCCTGAGCCAGGTGAAAGGAATGTCAAGGATGATGAGGAGGGTAGCTGGGGCCCCTGGCTGATTGACGGGCCTACATAGCGCTGGTCTGACTATGGGAGGAGAGCGGACGGTTGTAGGAAAGCAGAATTGATGGCTTCCTTGATACGTTTGCTGAGAACTGTAGTGGAAGTCTGCAGGAAAGTGTGGACTTAGCAATGAGAACAAAAAACCCAGAAAAGGTGAGCACATTAAAGAAGCAGCTACCAGGAAGGCCGGGAAATGCAGTCGTGCCGAAAGGAAACAGTCAGAATGGTGCCGGCTCAGCGGCAGCCCCGTGCCACACTGTGACACCGGAAAACACGGAACGTGATGGCATCGAAATGCGGTATTAGGAGGAAAGGGTCAGCGGGCGAGTGGAGCCTCGGGCGGTCAGCAGTGACACCTGAAACTGACGAACAGAGAAAGCAGTATGGCCGTGTGTGGGCTTGGTCTGCACGTGGTTTGAACAAAAATACTTCAGAGTCGATGGGAGATCTTTGCAAATAATAGGGGACTGTTGATTATTTTCCATGTGATCATGGTAGTATGGGTGTGTATATACGCACACATGCGTATACACGCGTCCTTATTCTCTTAGAGACACAGGCTAAAGTAGCTCCTGAGGAAACGACATGTCTAGCAGCGGGGCTCTAGGCACAGATGAGCAACGCTGGTCTTGATTCCTAAAGCTGGGTAGCGGGTGGTACGTTGTACTAGTCTCTTTTGTTTTGTATGTGTTTGAAGAGTTCCACAATAAGAAAGTGTTTAAAGAAGAGATAGCTATGTAAGCATATTATTTAAGATATAGTAAAAAACAATAACAACAAAAAAAACCTAGAACAAACAGCTAACAGGATCGAAAGCACAGACTCCCAGAAACAGAACAGCAGGGAAGGGGACAACAGGGGTGGAGGCAGGGGAAAGCTGTTTTTTGTACGTTTGACATTTGACCTTAAAAAGAACAAAGCAAATGACGTGCATGCGCCATTTTGACAAAAATGGAATTATAAAAAAGAAATGGAGGTAACACTATTTAGAGAAATGGAGGTGACCACCACCCAGAAGGGTTCAAAGCAGAGAATTTAAGTGGTTGCCCCAGAGCGAGGGGGTAAGCAGGATAATGGACAATGACGGGATTCTGGACTCGAAGACTTCTCTTACTGACTTTCACATCCTCCCTCCCTCCCTCCCTCCCTCCCTCCTATTCATCATTTTTAATCCTCTTCCAAGGGTATGTACTGGATTGAGAGAGATAGGAAGGGAGAGAGAGAAACATTGATGCAAGAGAGAAACACTGATGGGCTGCCTCCCATACACGCCCCAACTGGGTCTACGCCCAGATCAGGAATTGAACTCGCAACCTTTTGGTGTACAGGACAACGCTCCAACCAACTGACCAACCAGGCCAGGGCTGTATTACTTGTATTTTTTTAAAATGTTGCTCTGGCTGGGTAACATCTGGCTCACTTGGTTACAGCATCATCCAGATACTCCAAGGTTGTGGGTTCGATCCCTGGTCAGCACAAACAGGAGTCAACCAGCAAATGCATGAATGGGTGGAAGAACAAATCAGTGTTGGTTGCTCAACCTCTCTCTCTCCCTTCTTCTCTCTCTCTCAAATCAATCAGAAATTTTTTTATTCTCACCTAAGGACATGCTTATTGATTTCAGAGACGAGGGAGAGAGAGGGGAAGAGAAACATCGATCCATTGCCTCTCACATGCGCCCAGACTGGGGACTGAACTGCAACCCAGGTCTGTGACCTTTGGGTTTATGGGATGATGCTCCAACAAACCAAGCCACATCAGACAGGACTTAATAAATAAAACATTTTAAAACATTATTTACTATCAGTTTTTGCCATTAGCTGTCAGCAGGGCCTTTGCTAATCTTCACATCTACAAACTGAATATGTTTCTCCAGGTGAAGAACCCCAAACCACCCAGGGTAAATACCTCCACCTTAAATGTAACAATAACTAGTACTGCCACTTAACTATCATCTGCCATTTGTCAGTGCTTTACATTTGTCATTTTTAATCTTTGTAACAACATTCCTGCAAGGCAGGTATTCGTATCCCCATTTCACAGACCAGAAGACTGAGCCTGAGAAACGTCAGCCCTTTACTCCAGGTCATCGAGGCGGCCAGGCTTGGGAGACTTCCCACCAGTTCGCTATAGTCCAGACAGACTTTTACATGACCTTCCTCGTCGACTCCATGAAATGAGAGACATGATTATCCTCACTTGATAAATGAGGAAACTAAAGCTAAGGAAAGTTAGGTGATGTGCCTAAGAATCCAGTCCTTTCTTTCATTCCCTTACCATCTATCCCCCCCACAACAAAATGTCAAGTTATGCATCCTCCTCACAGACATCTGACAGAACAGCCACTGCAGCTGAAGCAGGAATGCTTTCTGAAGACTTATTTTCTCTGAAGGAAACACGGTAATAAACCGCAAAGTGTCCTCAGCTGCTCTACTGTCTGAGTTTTGCTTGAGTCTTCCAAGGGGCTCTCAAAGTGTCAGCTGCCCGCCCTCGGGCACAGCAGAGCAGCAGCTGCCGGCCCAGGCGGCCTGCAGCAGTTCTGCGGGCCAGTGCCACTCTTCTTGGCTCCCAAAGAAAGGACTGAGAGGTGCATGCTCCTGCCCTAAAGAGAGAAATGTCTATCTCCTAAATCTACTTCAGTCAGGCCATGAGGCCTCAGGCTTTTTATAGTTGCCAGGAATCTGAGCTCGGTGACTCTAGAGCAGAGGCAAGTCAGCAAAGCTGCACAACAGACCGTGCAGGAGAACAGCCACAAGCAGGGCGTGAAGGGCCCGAATGTTTGGTCCTGCTGAGCCCTGCGCAGTTGAGAAGCAGCCCGAGAGCCGGGCCCGAGTGCCGGGCTGCTCCGGCATCTGCACAGTGGCCAAGCAGCAACTGGGGGGAAGAAGCTGTTTTTGGGAGTTCGAACTATTTCTAGCACCAGCAATCTGCACACATTCGGATGACAAATCTCTGAGCTCCAAGTGAGTGGCGGTGCTCTGCTCCTGGACAATTTCACCAAACACATTCCCTCCCCACTCCGCCCCCAGACCCGCTCCCTAACACATGTTGCCCTTAGGGTGCTGTATTTAAGTTGCTGAGTTTTGAAAGATTATAAAAAGAAACTACATTTTAAGAACACTGCCTTAATCCATTTGTCTATGAGTTTAAGCTACAAAGTAAGATTTTCTTTCAGGCTTGAATCAGAGACTAAACTCTAACACATGTGTATGCGAACAAACACACAACTGAAATGAAAACAGCACCTGAGCGAGGCCTCCAGCTTCCCAGGTACCGACTACATTGTCGTCGCACAGCCGAGCCCTCCTCCAGACCCGCGGAGAATGGTTCTCACGACAGTTTCCGTAGGATGGTAAAGGCTGTACAGCACAGATCTGCAAACAGTGTGTGATCACGCAGACATTCCAAACAAACAAAAGACGTCTTATCACCCACAGAAGCAGCGCTAGTGTCCTGTGATCGGCAACGTCCCTCCCCCACGGCACTCCAAACAGCAGAGGTCTGACTGTACCGAGAGGATGAGCGGAGCCTTCCGCACGGTTTTAACTCACAGAAGGTGGTATGTGTCCCCCTGCCAACACACGTGTCGGGCAAAACCAGCCTACCTCTAAAAGCTGTCTTGTTTTTACAGCAAACGCAATGCTTACCGGCCATGTCCCCCGAGCCAGGCACTAATGCCAAAGGGGAAAAGTGGTTGTTAATCTTCATGTACAGGTTTACAGTTGTGAGTATATAAGACAGTGTCTTCTACCTTGTATTGTTACTTATTCTTCTATTACTTATTCATCTTATTATTTTGTATCCTTACTCACGATTTGTCTTTCAGGTAACGAGGGCTGGTCACTTAACAGTGGCACGCCCACCTTTGCGCACCCCGGACCCTGGCTGACCTGGTGGCAGCTGCCCATCCTGCCGCACGATGCGGACAGGAAGCAGCGCAGAGACAAGGGCAGTGAGTGGGAAGAAAGGTTTACGGTGCGAAGAGAGATGTTGGACAGTTATGTGAGGGAGAGGACAGAGAAGGGACAACCTTTTCTTTCCCCTCTGCTGAAGAAGCTCACCAGAAAACAAGCAGAAAGGTCTCCAGATCAGCTTCCAACGACCCCGCGTTTTAAAATCAGGAGGCAAGTGCTAGCGAGGGTCAAGAAAAGAAATATCTATGCACGGTGGACACGTGAATTACAGCAGAAAAAGTCTGCAGGTCAACTTACCAATACTACATCAACCAAGATTTTCAGTGCCTGCAATCTCTGGTCCCAAGATTTTACTACTAGGGATTTAAAGAATGCTCTCATCATTCAGAACTCAGCTAGAATGTCGCCCTGCCTGGTGTAGCTCAGTGGATTGAGCGCAGGCTGCAAACCAAAGGGTCACCAGTTTGATTCCCAGTCAGGGCACACACCTGGGTTGCTGGCCAGGTCCCTAGTGGGGGCCGTGCAAAGGCAACCACACACTGATGCTTCTCTCCCTCTCTTCCTTTCCCCTCTCTCTAAAAATAAGTAAATAAAATCTTTAAAAAATACCTTAGCTAAAATGTCACCTCTTCAAGGCTTCCCCAACTCAGTAACCACCCAATTATCACATCGCTTTAACTGTCCGCACAGCACTGCTACTTCTCTTGTTCATTAACTTTATTCACTGCCTGTTTTGCACAGCTACCTCCTTACCCCAATAAAATGTTAGCTTTACAAAGTGCAACGACCCGGTCCGTCTACTGCACTGTTCTTCCTCTGTGTTAGACACTAGCCAACGGCTTTCCATGCCATCTCATTTAAATCTGGCAGCCACGTTGTTAGACGGACAGACAGGAAGGGGGCGGGAGACACGGCTCACCCCATCATTCAGCAGTGCTGAACCCAGACCAAAAAGACTGCTGGGGTTCTGAACATCACAAGCAGAGACAGTACAAGTGGCGGGGAGCCCTTGAGACTCTGTGCTGGGAGAGGGAGACTCTGTAGCAACTAAGACAGAAGGTCTATGAATCTCCAGGTCTGGAAGGGGGAGGAAGAGGAGTACCGAGAGGCTGACTACAGTAGGCAACTGCTGGAGTCCCGACCGTCTGGGCACTCGGGCTAGCTGGCCGTTCCCTTGTAGCTTCTTGCTCAAGTGTATAGACAGACTTGCAGCTTCACTTTCCAATATTTACCTAAGGCGCTCGGATTAGCTGAGCGCCCGCTTGCAGCCTTGTGCTCCAGTGTATTTCATAAGTAAACTTACTATCATCTCATCTCCACTACACATGCTATCTCTCGATTAATTCTCTTGTGAGCAAGGCAAAAACCGAGGAGGGGGAGACCCCCAACTCGGGTCTCCCTTATAACAATATGAGGTTTCTGTTATCATCCCACACTCAGTCAGATGAGCAAACTGAGGCAGAGCTGAAGTCCAGTGAGTGGCCAGTGGCAATGGGGACACGGGACACCGATGAGTTCGATTACAAAGCCATGGTCTTAAGCACTGCTCTCAAAATGAACCCAAAGTTGCAATGTGTACACTTTTTGACCAAGTAATTCTAGTTTTGGAAATGTATCATTTGCAGATGATCAGCCAAGATTACACTGTTTTGGAAATGTATCATTTGCAGGTAATCAGACGAGATTACATGGTTAGATACGGCTTTATTGTAGATTGCCTATAGTAGCAAATATTGGGAATACGTTAAGGCACGTCACCAGTTAGCTAGCTAGCTATAGGCCTCAAGTTTATTTTTTGGTTTACGGAGGCCTCCATCTCAGAGACTGTGAGATTTAATGAGACAATGCACAGTACCTGGTTTGAAGTCTGTTTTTGTTGTTGCTATACGCATTTCAATCTCTAAAAGGATATAAACATACCAAATTGTTAATAGAGGTTGTGAGAAATACTAGCAAGTGAGTATGCAGGCAGGGGCTATCAAAGGGGCCTTGCTGAGATGGGGGACAAGGGCACAGGCAAGGGCAGTGTTGCTTCCCCTGGGGGAATGTGCGTATGTGGAGGGCTGTCAGCCCAGATTCTTATCTTGCTCCAGGCCACCTCTTGTCATTTGTAGGAAAACAGGTGACTGGAGACAGTTAATCAAGGTTAAGGCAGTTAACTGAAGTTATTTATGGGCTTTTTCTTTGAGTGCTGTGGACCCCTCTTACGAAAACAGATAGGGACCAGAGGCAGCAATTAGCCAAAGCTGCTTTACGGGCTTCTCCTTTGGGCACTGGGGACCCCCTCCCACCTTCCTCCTCCCGCCTGTTCTAACTTCTGCCTAACAATTTCAGACTAACCTCACCCCTCCACTTCCTTTGTGGCTCCAGGACTTACTAACTACAAATAAAACAACAGGTGGAAATGACTGACATTTACACTGAGTGCGAGCAGAGGAAGGCAGCAAGGGGCCAGGACACTGGTGCCATTTTAAACAGCCAGCCTGCTCCTCCGGACTCCTGATTTCTGTGTCTACATAAAAACACCTCACAAAACAAAACAAAACAACAACAAAAACCCAGAATCCTTTTCTCTAATAAACAGTAAGCATTGTTTTTTTTAATGCTACTTTAAGTAAAAGGCATTAATGAACTAGAAGAATGTTCTGAAAAACGCATCTAATGCTAAGAGAAGCCTGCAACCCACATTGCTGGTTTGCCCTGTTGGATCAGCCAGTATTTACTGACCTCTGAGATAATAACGGTGTCTGCTACTTGGACTGTATAGGACACGTTCACATACATTGTCTCATTTCTTCTGCAACACACTATCTCTTTGTAAGTGCTTATATTCCAACTGAATAAAAAAAGTGGAGGCCAAGGAGGGCAAAGTGACTTGCCTAGAGTCATTTACACAGCTTGTGAGTCCTGCAGCCAAAATCAGAATACAGACAGACCTACCTTGTGGAAAGCTCACAGGGGAAATGACAGTAATGAAAGAACGAGCAAGGCCAGGAGAGGTAGCAGCAGGGATAAAAGAGGAGAGATATGTCCTTGGGGCACTGTTCGAGCATGGGCGTCCTGGCTCCACCTTGCACTTACTGGCTGTGTGACCTCAGGAAAATCACTTGACCTCTCTGAATTCAGATATTCCATTTGTAAGCTAAAGAAAACAATAGTATCTATCGCATTTAAACGTAGGGAGGTGGAGGGAAGAACAGGCAGTAGAGTGAGAAGTACAGACACGCTAATTTCTCCTTTTACAGAGGCACAAGGTGAGTGGATCAAGACCATGATTTCAGCCAACAGAGGGACTAAATGTCCCAAACCCCTCAAATGATGGGTGCCATCACCCTGGCCAACGGGTCAAAGGCACGGCTCAGCTTAAAAGCGAGTACGGGGGATTGTGTGAGGCCGGATAAACAGCACAAATCCAGTGAGATGAGCAGGCGCCAGAGCCTCTAAGACACGGGCAGTTGGGACGACACAGAGCTGCTTGTCACAGTCAACTGCCCAAAAGGAGAAATGGGGAAGAAAACGTGTCTGGGTGTGTATGTATTATTTAGAATTTGGGACACCCCAATTACTAAAAACTATTAAGGTAAAAAAACGGTGGCTTTCAGGAGAAAACCTAAGTGGAAGATTATTTTACTTTTCTCTATCCTTCTGTCCTACCTGGATGTTTATTTTTGTGTACATGTATTTTATAACTTTTGTTAAATTGGTGAAAGAAGGAAGGTTGGTGGTATTCTGCCGTCACCTACCATAAGAAATAGTAATGGGCTGAATAACATAAATATAAATTTCATTTCAGAATAAGGGAAATCCAGTCTTATGATGACTGGAATAAATGTTCTGCTTTAAGTGTGCCTTATTAAAGGTTTCTTTGTAATGATAATAATACCCAGTGTTGTGGAGATATGGAAAACTGTAGGTGAAAATGGAAAATGCCTCAACATTCCTGAAAGGCAATTTGATAATACATATGGAAATCTTAAACACACACACACACACACACACACACACACACACACACACACACGAAGTCTGTCCAGAAAGTATCCAGCCATGTTACACGTAAGAGAGACATTTATTAAGATACAAGATTACAAGAAACATTGTACACAGGACAATGATGCCTCTGTCCCCTTCAGAGTAGGCACCTTGGGACCTCACACAGCTCTCCTGGTCGCCGTCAGCTGCCCAGCAATATTTTCCTGAATCTCACTGATGGTCTGAAATCTCTTCCCTTTAGTGATTTTAGGTTTTGGAAAAGCCAGAAGTCACAGGGCACCAAATCTGGGCTGTGATGGGGCTGAGTCACCTGGGTGATTTGATGTTTTGCAAAAAAACTCTGCAGGAGACGTGATGCATGAGCGAGCACGTTGTCGTGGTGAGGCTGCCAATCACCAGCTGCCCATGGCTGTGGCCTTCTGAATCATCCAAACAGTTTCCGTGGAGGAATGTTCAAGCTTAACGCAAATTTGATGCAGAGTTGTTGCTCTACTTGCTCAGTCATTTTGAATGAGACACCACACAGTACACATGCTCACTCAACGGTGTCTACCGCCCCCACTGACTAGTACAGTGAAGTCATCATTGTTCACACATGCGCATCCCAGTCCACTCTCCTTGGCTGCCAGGTTACATCCATGCCACGATGTTACACAAACTGTTCTTGTTAATATTAACAATGCCTGGACTTTTTCCAGACAGACCTTGTACACAGGGTGTATACATATGGAAACTCTGTACTTTCTGCTCAGTTTTGCTTGAACTTAACACTAGTCTAAAAAAGTAGTTTACTAATTTTAAAACGTGTACATCCCCTTTGACCCAGTCATTTCACTTCAAAGAATTTATACAAGAGAAATCGTTATAGATGAGTACGAAGATATTTTTTTAAAGATTTTATTTATTTATTTTTAGAGAGGGGGAAAGGAGGGAAAAAGAGAAGGAGAAACACACTGGTTGGTTGGCCTGCAACCCAGGCCTATGTCCTGACTGGGAATTGGACTAGCGACCAACTACGGTCTGAGGCCAGCGCTCAATCCACTGAGCCACACCAGCCAGGGCAGATGTGTGCAATGGTCTGACTTAAGGTTGCTGACTTCAGCCCTGCTTAGAACAGTAAAAAACTGAACACAATCCTAGAAGTCCACAATTAAGGAATGGCTACATAAAGTTTAATATATCTATAGAATGGAATATTATGTAGCCATAATAAGGAATACTATAGAAGAATATCTAATGGCAAGAAAAAAAGTCTTGTTTTAATGTTAGGATGTATCGGGTTGCCCAAGAAGTCTGTTTAGTTTCTTCTGTAAAATAAAAGACACATTTTTCACTTTCACCAATAACTTTATTGATTTGGATATTCTGAGTCAGCTATCTCCCGCTATTGGCTTCTAGTGGGTAGAGGCCAGAGGTGCTGCTAAACATCTTCCAATGCATAAGACAGCCCCACAGCAAAGAGTTATTTGGCCAAAATGTCAATAGGACCAAGAAACTTCACAAACCACTTTTAATATGTTTACTCAGTCACAGCACTTCTCCATACACTGGACAATTTTTTTTCATTTTAATTGCATTTTTACTTTTCTTGAAATAATAAAGCACAATGTTCCAAAAATGTTGCATGTTTTTTCCATTGGCAATATTAAAATGGTTGCACAAAAATTCACCAGTTTTGATAAGTTTTTGAAAAAATGCATGCTGATAATGACAGCTGTCACAATAAAATCTAAATCTAACAAAATTGTTTTGAATGAAGTTAAAGACAACTAAGCACTGCTAGAGCCATCCTATAGGGAAAAAAAAAACGTAACAGACTTTTTGGCCAATCTATAGTAGGGTTTCATATCTGGGAAAGGAAAAATAGTATTTTGAATTAAAAAGGAAAACTTAATAACACTGAACATAATTTTTTCATCTTTCAGTCTGCTGTTATTTTAACTTTTTCTAAAAAGCATTCCTTTTGTAATAAAAATACAGTATTCTATAAAAAGAAAAACATAAAAAGCTATTTTTAACTCCCTTTGGATGGTGGTACACACCAAATGCTATGAAAATGTACATACTCTGACTTACAAGTGAGGGAGACATTTACAGCGGTGACTTGTAACAGTGAGGAGAGTGGAAAACAATCATAATATCAAACATGCTGTCTGGCCATTGAATGGTGGGAGAGTCACGAGCCACCCTCTGCCAGCCGAGCTAGGTATCTGGCCTGGGCTGGGAGGTGTGCTGTCGGCCTGAGCCCGATAAGGGGGTGTGGGCACTGGGACCCTTTGGACGTGAGAAAGGCCCAACAGAAAGTGGAAGTGAGGTCTCCAAGCTCAGTTTGGGCACCTGAGAACCAGGAGGCAAGCTACCTGATGATGGCACCATCATGAAAAGCCTGAGCACAGAGAAAGGAAGAGGAGAAAGGAGGGAGAAAAGCAGGTCTCGGGGAAAGAAAAAGGAAGACTTTCGGGTGGATGTGAGAGGGCATGAAGCAGGGCCCTCCTGCCCGAGAGAAGTGCTTAGCCAGAGCCCTTCTTCGAAAGCTCTGAGGGGATGATCACAGAGTAAGGGCCCCAGGGCTTGCTTCTCACTGGCAGGGCTGATCGGATTGCTCCTTCCAGCTCCGTTGATAATTACACCCCCAGCGGTTTCAGTACAGTGAAAGAGTAAATCAAGAATAAGACTGTCAGTCCACAGAACTAAAGGTAACTTCAAACTACTGTGCAACAATGCCACGATTTATAATATACAGAGACTATTTATTCAAGCTGCAAAGAGGCTTTTGTGTCCACAGATGAAAATTCTTAGCCAGGAACAAATTCCAGGCCTGAGTTGGAGCAGACTTTGAAAGACAGCTGACTTGCAAAAGATAATAGGAACCCGCCCCCACCTCGGGCAGGAGGAAGGCAGCTGGCAGAGCCTGTAGATACTTATGTTTTTAAAAGTTTTTAAAAGTCCGAATGAGGAAAACAAAAAGAAAGATGATATACTTGATGATACATTTAAACGAATTTGAAACCAAACAAAAGCAGGCTGGCCTCTTCTGTTACAGGAACTGGAGGAAGCTGACTGACTGGGAAGCTCGGTGTGAATGAAAGGAACATCGGAAAGGGAGAGTAGCCCTGGGACGTCCCTGCCCCTCAGACCCCAGGCAGGGGAGGGGGATCAGGCTGCAGCCCCCTGAGACCGGGAGTAAGACAGGGAGTAAGACGGGGAGTAAGATGGGGAGTAAGACGGGGAGTAAGACAGGGAGTAAGACGGGGAGTGAGACGGGGAGTAAGACCAGAAGACTTCGGTCTGGGCTGACTATATTATATGGGTTCAACAAAGAACGAAGTTACACCCAAATTTTGGTCCCTACAATCTTCATGCACCCAACTGTTAACTCCGTATTTGCAGATGTCAGCAGAGATGATTCTGATTTCATTAATTCATAGGAAAGACTGACCTTCCAAGTACTCCTCAATATCCACTCGTTTCTGGTCATTCCCCAAGACTATCATATGTTACGGCGGAGAGTTTTCTAGACTTTTAATAATAGAATCCTCCACGACATGAAGACATCATCATCCGAAGCTGAGGACCAGAAGGGACACTTAACAGAGCAAAAGGCAGTAGTAGTAGTAGTAGTAGTAGTAGTAGGAATTTAAAAGTGTAGATAGAGATTGAAGCTGGCACTCTGCATCAGCCCCTGATGGCTCCCTGCTGGCTTCCCGGCTCCAGACTATCACCTGTTAACTAGTTGACTCTCTGTCTCAGACTCAGTTAATCTCTTACTATGCCTTTGTCCCGGCCCCCGGCAATTTTCACCCTCTGCTTCGGTCTTAGCTTCCACATTCCTGCTTCTACCACGAGACCTCTTCCCTCCCCACTTTGTTGCAAAAGTATTTAACCACCCACCTGACCCCTCCTCAGTGCCCAGAATTTGGAAGCTGTCTCCTCTGGGCCCACTCGTGTAATAAAGGCTTACTCCGTCACCCCAGATCGTGTAAGAGTTCGTTTTTCTGCAACAGTAATAATAATATTATTATTATTTCATTCCAGAAAGAGAGCCAACAGCATCTTTGGACTTAGCAATCAAGATGGGCTCACGGCACTGAATGCAGCCATAAATGCTGGCATGCAGGTGGAGAGTTCTGACCAAGGTCTCTTGACAGGAACGCCCCAGAGGAACCCTGATTGGGGACATCATACACTCGGGGAGTTGTGAGAGGCCCAGAATGAACACATGAGCACTGACCACCTGGCCTAGTCTCTTAGGACCCTCTTATACAGAGGTAGCTCCCAAACAAGCAACTGATCATTTCAAAGAACTAATACAGCAAGGAACTCCTGTCGCAACTGTTCGACCCAGGGGCTATAGTGCCAAAGCAGTCACAGACAAAGCGCAGACACATTAACGTGGCTGTGTGATGACAGAACTCTAATTACGAAAACCGTAGGCAGGCCCCATTCGGCCTACAGGCCACAGTCTGCCATTCCCTGCATTAGAGGAGGGGATGCTCCCGTCAAAGGCACACAGAGATGAGTTTTTAAAATAATCGTCTACCGTCATCTGAGGCAAAGTCCATACCGAAGGCAAAGCTCTTGCAAACTCAGTGGCTGCCGCTGCAGACTAACGAGGGGCATGAGGAACACGAAGACCATGAACTGGGCCAACTGCATCCAACCGCCCCGGAGGCCTTACAGAAAATGACCACCCCGCGTCCTAGGGCTGCGCTGGGGCACAGTGCCTGAGGCCCAGTGCCGGGCGCCGTCTGTGCTGAAGAAGGGAGTCGCGGCTGCAGTGCTGTTTTCCCCGAAAGTCTCCCGCAGTGTGGCCGGGCATCGGCCGGGCAGGCCTCAGGGACACTGCCCCTGGCTGCTCTGCTTTCATCTGCGTGATGTTCAAGCTCGGATCTACCCACTTCCTGGAGACTCCATAAGCTCCCTTTCCGCTTACACCAACTAGAGCAGATTTTGTTGTTTGCTACTAAAAATTCTGACCAGTACCCAGTATAAACACCTCTGTCACAGTTCTCAGCACAGTCCATTATGATTACTTGTTACGTTTCTGTCAACAAGGAGAATGTACGTTATTCAACTCTGCAGCCCAGCACCAGGCACAATGCTTGCCTGGCAAACAGGAGACACCTAGAAATAAGTATACAGGAATTCACAGAATAGAAAACAACACAAGCACCATGAAAACTATTGCTTTAGTTAAAATAGTGAGATAAGCGGTTTTTACATACTTTAACATGTAACATGTAACAATATTTTAACATATTGTCATAAGTTTTTAAATCAAAGTATCATTCATCCAAGACCAAGCAGCATAGTGTTATCCCTATCAGGGACAAGGTGTGATGAAGAAACATGCTTGCTGATTCTCTTTATTGCCATTGGTAGGTTTGAAGTGAGTTTCAAAGGTTTGAAAGGTTTGCAAGTTGTAAGTCCAGAACAATGACAGGAATGTGAAATCACGACCCGGAAGGCGTGCGTCCTCCTGCGCTCAGAACTTCAGGCGCTTACCATAAATAAAGGGAGAGGGACGGGAAGTTAAAGCAAGGTCGCCGGATGAGATGGCCAGCCCTTGGAAGCTGGTGGTCACAAAAAGAGCGGCTCGAGTCCACTGTAAGCCATGCCACGCCCCAGTTTAGAGACGGTTTATGAATGGAATGAAGGTGTGCCCTCTCACGAGGTCAGAAAACAGCAACTTTAATGTGGAGCAAGATGAGATCTAACTCGTGACATGCCATGAGGCTGACGTACTGCAGTACTGGGCAGTTCTGAGAAATGAAAAGGAGTACTGAGAAAGGGCTCAGTCTGAAAAGGACTTTTTCCCCACCTGCTGTGGGGAGCAGGGAGCTCTGACTTCAGGGGCTCATCCGCATTACCTTGAGTAAAAGGAATTCCATGCCCTAAATTGAAGACTCTACCAGACCCTTTCTTTCCTGCAGTCAAAATTAACCTCTTCGTCTACCTGAGAAGGTGAGGTTAGGAAGTAGAACCTTACACCTCACACTGAAAATAACTCCTGGTACATCTACAAATTCATATGCAAAAATATCAAGCCATGTAAGTGCTAGAAAAAGACACAACATTTTGAAATTTCGCGAAGGGAGAAGCCTTTCCAAGTATGAATTACAAGTTAAAAATCCAGATGTCATTAAAGAAAATGTTGATAAATTTGACCATGTATAAATAAAAATATTTTGCATGGCAAAAATCACGTCAAACTGGAGGAAAAACCTGCATTTCATGTCATGAATGGCCTACGTCCTTGATCTAGAAAGAGCTTCTAGAAATCAGTAAGACAAAGTCCAACAACCCAAGGCGACGATGAGGTCAGAACATGAGCGGGGAATTTACAGAGAGTACGCAGGGCTCTGAGTATGTGGGAAGCAGTGACCTCAGCTGATACTGTGTTTTCCTCTGCCACTGGGTAATGTGGAAAAGGCAGACGCTACACCGTTTGGTGCACTGGAACCCTCATCCATTTCTGATGTAGTCACGCACGGGCAGAACATCACTTGGCAATCGAATAAATTCACACATCCTCTCTGCCTTGGCAAATCACTTTGAGGAATTTTACCATGAACACATATATATTCACAGTGTGAAATGTGTGTTCACTGAGTGCACTGCAGCAAGAGATTAGAAATAACCTAAATATCTGTCAATAAGAAATAGATTAAAGAAGCCAGGCCCTTCTAAACAACAGAAGCCTATGTAGCCATATAATTTAGATAGACAATGATAGTTATTTAGTGATACAAAAATATCCAAAGTGTATCTTTTTAAAAGTCTGGTACGGAACAATATGAACCATATACACTAAATTTGTAATAAAAATTCGCATATTTACTCTTACACACATAAACTGTCTCTGGAAGAATGCATGGAAACTGGAAACAGTGGTAGGTCTGTCCACGGCAGCTGGAAGGTAAGGATGAAAGGAAGATTTTTCTCTTTTTTTATGGATAGAGGATCCAATCAAGAAACCCACTTTGAATTTGACTGTTCATATCTTAAGTCTCCTCTAATGTAGAATAGCACCCCTGTGTGCTGCAAAGACCTGGTATCTTTACAGTAGTGAGTTTTCTCGTATCTGCAATGGGAACTATCTCTCCTTTTATTTGGGTGTTCTTCGTATCTCTCAATCGAGTTTTCATGATTTTTCTCTATGGGGACCTGCTATTTTTGATGCTGTGGTAAAGAGTATCCTTTAAAATTTAATTTTCTATTTGCAACTGGCACAGTACAGAAAAATATGATTGATTTGTATATTGATTTAGTATCCAGCAAACCTGCCAGACTTTTATAGCTTTAATAATTTATATGGCATTTTTATAACTCCTCCATAAACGCTCATCCCACTCGTAAACAGTAAGTTACTAACGCTTCCTCTCCGGCACTCGCACAGTGCATTCTCTGGCCTCACTGTGACGGCCAGAACTTCCAACGAATGTCGAGCAGAAGTAATGCCTGTAATGGGCGACTCTGGTCCTGACCTCAGAGTGAAAAGTTCCTCGAAGTACAAATTTACCAGTGAGCATGTTTGCTGCACGTGTTTATAGTTGCTCCTCGCCAGAGTAAGGAAGGAAGGAACTCACCTATTCCTCAGTGACTACACGTCGTTTTAGCCAGGAGTGGATGCTGGGTTTTATCGTACAATCGTGACTTTCCTCCTTCACTCCGTTAGCAAATCACACTCGAGTCTCTGGCACTAAACCAACCTGGGCTTCTGGTGCACACCCACCACGGTCCTGATGCGCCACCTTCTCATACACGGTGAGGCAGAGGCCCGTGTTTCCGAACAGGCCTCCACAGTGCCGCCCCATTCCACGTGCTTTTCTTATAACGGAACCTCGACGCTCCTCCTAGTGGGCGTAGGGTCTGTGACCCCTTCCTTGGAATCGCAGGGGCCTCCGGAACCGTCTCAACCAGGAGAGCACTGTGGGTGTGGCAGCACGTGAACGGGAAGACTGGACCACAGAGACGCTAAGCATCTCCAATGTGCTCTCGCGACGCCCTGCACCTGGAAACGGCTGCCACGCTGTGAAGCAGCTCGGCCAGTCCCCGCAGACAGACCGGAGGAGCACGGAGGGTCCACACGACAGGTGGCACGAACTGTGAAACCGCCTCCCAAGGGTCTCCCAGCTCCTTTGGGTCTTCCCTTTGTGGGTATCCAGACAACGTGCAGCACAGACAAGCCAGGCCGTGGCGCCCTGTCCAAACTCCTGGCCCACAAGGCCTTTGGGATAATAAAATGGCTGTTTTGAGCCACGACAGTTTGGTTGGTTTCTCACATCACAATAGCAGGCACAATGCTGGATTCTGCTCTGTTGCCAGTTTGGGATTTCTCATGAGAAACCTAGCCCGTGAGTTTTCCTTTATTATGATGTCACTGTCAGGGTTTTTTTTTTTTTTTGTCTGTTTGATTTTTAATTTTTTTGCTAACCTCTTTTTCTACTCTCAGGAAGGGTTTATATAATATTGATTATTTCTCTCTTAAATGCTTGGTATGATTTCCTTGTGAAGCCACCTAGGCCTAGCATTTTCTTTGTGGGAAGGTTTTTAATTGGTGATTCATTAACAGTTATATTACTAAGAAATTTATCCATTCACCTAAATTTTCAGAATGTTTGGCACAAAATTGTTCATTGTCTTTTTTAACAGTTTATTTTTATTGTATTTTTTCTATCACCA
>PVKM010018197.1:0-25237 GCA_004027735.1 Carollia perspicillata
ATTTCCTAGCCTCCTAATTATGCTTTCTTGGATTCCTCTTATCATTTAAATGTTGTTTTGCAAGGGAGGGCTAACATTTATAGAAGTCTGCGACTCCCTCAGACAACCTCAGGAAATGTGCAGCTATACACACGCTCCCTGCACACACTCACACAAAGCCAGCACTCAAGGACAGGCTCCAGCCAAAGGACGTTTACTTAAAATATCTCCCTAAGAATGGTGAAGTTACGGTTTAAAGTTAGGTGGTAATCACAGAATGCAGTAGATTTGACTATATAATTACATGAAAAAGATTTTTAACTCCTTAAAGGAGAACATATCATATAAAAACAACAATTCAACGATAATCATGCGGATCTGCAGGCCGCCTTTAGTTGACAAGGGCAGGGGGGAAATAGAAGAATCCAAAATCCCCTCCTGCAAAGAAGAGTCTAGTGTTACTGCATTTCATTTTGAATTTATTTTCTTTTACTTTATTTTTTAAATTTAATAATTAGAAAAGTTCAGGATCAATGATAATTTTAAACACTTTTTCCAGATCACAGGCCTAAAACACAACATCAACCTTTCAAATCCCTATAAAAGAAAAAAGCCAGTAAAACAGAAACCATATGGCCAAAGATTGAAAACCAAGTAATTAAGATCATAAAAAGGATAAAACAAACAACAGGATGAAAAATATCATCAAATATATCCATGATAACGTAAAATATGATTTAAATGCACCTACTAAAAATTACTCCCATATAGAGTTACAAAACAAAGAAATAATGCAGAGGGATCAAAAACCACAAGCAGGGAGGAACAGAGACTGCACACCTGCACACACACGTGTGCGCGCACACACACAAAGTTGGCAACGCAAAGTAAATACCTTTTAAAAGAAAACCCAGAGAGACTTCTCCCTCAATGAGAGTCCTAGCAGTTACTATTGAAATGATGACTAGAGTATAAAAATACAGAAAAATCCACATCAACACTAGAAACTAAAATAGAAGAGAGGATGTATTGAAAAAAAGGCCAACTCCCAACTCATCCCATGTGCAAATACTGTTCCTGCAAGTTAGTGAGAGAGATCCAGCCAATTCCCGCTAGGATTCTACTTAGAGGAAGGCAAGGCCAGACAGCATGTAAGTCACAAGTATGGGGAGCTTAGTAACTGGCACAGGGTATATAACAAGACCCAACAGGTGACTCTGGAAGTCACCCTCCAGGGGTTGCATGGCAATATTCATGCCTAGAGTACCAAAGATCTGGGAAGCACTGCCATGCATGACTTCTCAAAAAACAGGCAAATCTGGAAAATACTAAGGGCACTCCCCTACAAATTCTAGATGTCACTCGGATCAGAGAAAAGAAACAACCCTTGGGTAACACGTGGTGATACAGCTAGGACCTCCAGCTCTGATGCTGCCCCTCCTCTCTAGCCTGAGCCCACTGGAGACTGAAAGTTAAACTACAGTACACCTGGACTTCTCTCTTCTCCCCTTTACCACCCTGAAAGATGAAGGAAAACACACTGCATAAGCCTCCCAAACCTGGCAAATCCATGCTGCATTCATCTCTCACTCTATTCAACAAAGACATGCTGGGGGCAGAGTGAGACACAAGATGTCATGGTCCCTGCCACCAAGAAGCTTACGTTACTGAGAAAGATATTATTAGCAAGTGCAATAAAGATCACAGAGAGACAAAGAAGTAGCAAAGATCTTACATAGCAGAGGAGTAGTCTAGTTTGGGAAGCGTAAGAACATGTGCCTAGAAGTAGTATTTAATACTCAAACTAAGAATGAACTAATAATCTGTGTTGCCTGGATTAACGAGCAGGAAAAAAGTGCTCCAGACAAAGAATAACATGAGCAGTGGCCCTGAGATTAGAGTGAGTACAACCCCTGAAGGTCACGAAAGAAGAGCGGTGTGGCTGGAGGTGTGAGGAGTAGAGTGGGGAGGCTGACGAGGCAGGCAGAAGCAAATCTTGGAAGCATATACACAGTGGGGCAAAAGCAGGTTTACAGTTGTTCACATGGGAAATAATACAATAATGAATAAATAATGACACGGGAATACACTGTTTTGCACGCAAACAACTGTAAACCTACTTGTGCCCCACCCTGCATATGAATTTCGAACTTCATCCTAAAAAAGAAAGGGAATAACCTAAGCAGAATAACATGATCAGACATGCAAATTTAAGAGCTTCCCATAACTGAAAGGTGGGAAATGGATAGGGTGGCATAAGACCAGAGACAGTGAGACTAATTAGGAAGCTACTGCAGAAATCTAGGCAAAAGATTGATAGAGGGCATGAGGTAGGAAAAGAATTGAGGAGGACTCCAGCTGTGGCTCAAGTAACTGTGCAAACGGTAATACCATTTACTAAGCTAGGGAACAAGGGAGGCTTAAGCTTGGGGAAAAAAAAAAGTTCATTTTTTGATACATTGAAAGTACCTAAGATAGAGACCCAAATGGGAATGATACAGAAGCAAGTGGATACATGGGGTTGTGCCTTAAGAAACAAAACTGGGTTTATCGGTAGATTTAGGGGCAGTTTATTTAAACCGACAGAACTGAAGACACAAAGTAAATAAGACTGCCTAATAAACTGTGTAAAATGAGAAAATAAAATATCAGAGCCCTGAGGAACTTCAACATTTAGGGGTGACCTGGAGAAGAAAGAACTAGCAAATACGGACTAGCAAGAAGGGGCAGTGGCCAGAGAAAGAGCAGTCCTGGGAAGTCTTGTCCGAGAATGGCAATGACGATGATGATGACCAGAATGATGACGATGTTGCTAGCTAACATCTACCATGAGTAAACTCTGTGGAAAACACTATGCTAAGTAATACACGTATATTAGCTCATTTAATGATTACAACAACCTATGCGAGAAGGAATTTTATCTACAAGTGAAGAAATTGGGGCACTGATAATTTAATTCATTTTTCTAAGATCACAAATCTAACAAAACAGTGTCAGAAACCAAGAAAAAAGACTATTTCTAGGAGTGAGTGGTCAATGTATCAAATTCCCTGAAGTCAGAAAGATAGGAGCCAAACTGAGTCCTTTAGGTCTAATGTTACAGACACCCCTGGTGGCTCCAATCAGAGCAGTTTCAGTGGAGTAGTGTGGATGGTCCTTCTTGCCTTTAGACCCTGTGTCCAATCCATCAGCAATCCATCAGTTTTGCCACCAGCATCTGGATCCAAACTATTGTCAACTTTTACTGGAGACCCTGAACTAGCCAGAAATGGTTTACCTGCTTCCATATGTGACCCCCTGCAATCCATTCTCTCCACACATTAGCCAGTGTGCTTATTTTTAAATGCAAATTAAATCTTTACACTGCCTGCCAAAAGGCAGGCCCTACAGGCCTAACACTGGTCTAAGAGCCCTATATGGTCTGGACCTCCTCTTTGCCCTTAAGACAAACCATTTTCCCTCTTGCTCCTGCTATAAAAAGGTTTTCTCACTCTCTACAGCCGGTTAGCCGGGTTCCAAACTGAGAATGAAAAGTCCTGGTCTCTCTGGTTCAAACTGCACGTCCAGGGTTAGATAAGTAAGTGCGTGACATGTAACACAAGCCCAATACATAGTTCTGGATGGATGAAAGGCAGAGACAGTAAGGATATTTTAAAAAATTGTAAAATAACTTGGTCACAGAGGACAGCAAGTCGAATAGGCTTTTTTGTTTGTTTTTTAAGATGAGAGAAATTTGAGTATGTTTCAACAGGGATATTAGGAGATTTTCCAACACCTTGAGAAAACTTGAAGACATCATAAAATCACAGAATGTAAGAGAAAAAATTAATCGATTTAAGAAAAAAATTAAAGCTATACAAGGAATTTATGGTATGAAGGGGTTTTATCTCTCTATACCAAAGATTCTTGCTCTATAATCTGAGGGGCTGGGGAAAAATCAGTAGTTTCTAACCACTATCGAGAATTTCACTTTACTTTTTTCCCTCATGGTCCCCTTTGGTTATTTCACACTGAAAGGAAGTTCTGATTAATAATTACATACATTTGCTTAATAGAATAATTATACTAAACAAATGCATATTAGTTGGGAAATCCAAGGCTCAAAAAGATTAATTTTTTCAAAATAGGTGTCAATTTCTTAACATGAAGAAACTGGTCCAAATTAACACCATTATTAATGAAGGCAATTCCAAACCATGGATCAAAAGTAAAAAACTGAAAAGTTTTTGGAAGATAATAAAGAAGGCATAGTTTTCTCTTCCAATTAGAAATAAAAAGCAACAGTAAACCCCAGAGAACTGGGTGGGGGGACCTGCACAAGGAAGTCATGGTCTAACCATGAAGCGAATTAAGCTGTGGTGTGACATTAAGCAGTTGATGTAAGGGAGAACCAATCTGAACTTCACACCAGGGCCATTCTTTTTTTAATGTGACAGAAACATTTAATATCTTCAAAAGTTAAATGGGAGAAGTATCATCAGAAGAAAACACTGCACAGCAGTTAGAAGAGTATAATGATTAAGAGCACGGGGTCTGGAGCAAGACCTCCCAGATTCAAATAACAGTCACACGGAGTTCGGAATGACTCTGTGCGTCACGTCTACACCTAGTATATGAGTCATCACGACACCATTGTACCTTCTTGATAAAGTTGCCCTGAGCATTAAATAACAAGTACTTAGACTGGTTCCTGGCTCATAGTAAGACCTGGATGTATTTGCTATTGTTATTACCACTATCATTATTGTTATTATTTGATGTATGAACGCTGAAGCTGCAAAGCTATGGGAGAAAACACAAAGGTATGGCTCCATAGGAAAATACGAGAACCCTAGTGGATAAACATGCAAGGAAGAGAAATAAACTGAAAGTAGAAAAACACACAGATAATTTTAAATGCTAATCTTTTAAAAATGAGTTCCGTACACCAGTACGGAGAACATGAACACAATGCCAAGGGGGTAAAAGCCAGCTATGGAAACTGCACAGCGGATGACACCATTCATACAGAGTTCCAAAATATGCAAGACTGAACATAAAATATGTAGGGGTGTATCTAGGATAAAGCTGTAAGGAAAGCAAGGGTTTATCCGTTATCATTTGGTGAAGTGATAATCACAAAACGCATAACTAGGCTTCCTGCTAGCATAGGTCACCCAGGCAGCTTCAGTATTCCACTTGTGCTGAGCGGGCATGCCCAGATTTTTAAAATTTATTATTTATGCTGCACGTAGATAGTCTCTTTGTCTGAATAAAGTATGTGATAATAAAGGAGCAAAAACCTGCTAATACATTTTAAAGGCAAAAGAAGATGCTTTAAAAAGAGAGAAAATCCTCTTCTTTATTATCAAATTAGTACAGGTTTTTCTTTAAAACTCAGTGGAGAAAATCTTCTTTAATGATAAAACCAAATTAACTAATTTTAAAAGTTAAATTTATTTCTAGGTTGGTCAAAGGCAAATTCTACTGGGAGTGTATCCCGATAAAAGAGGACTTCCCCCATCTGAAATATATCATCGATCCTAAACAGATGATTCTTAGCTGTACGGTTAGAACAACTGATAGTATCTACTGCTTAGTGTCATTAATTCAGACAGGATATTTAATATGATGCTTCTAATAACACTGTAATCTATCCTTTAAAAAAATACTAAATCTTTAAACGGGTTATGTAGCTTTGCCTATGGATCGAATTTCTGGGCACATTGGCCTACAAAGTTCAAACATAAGATCTTTGTCACAGCAGAACATTTAATATAATCTTGTATATTAGTGATGAGAAGATACAATCTTGTATAATTTATTAATGATGTAGCCATTAGAAATTATGAAAGCTACCTGAAGACTTTTAGACAACCTGTAGATTACAGAATCTTAAAGTAAAAGCAATATCAGGTACTACCCAGTCTAATTCCTTCATTTTTGCAGATATGAAAACTGAGGCAAAAGGAGCAGAAATGCCTTAGGCAAGGATGAGACTAGAAAAACCCAGTCTTCCAACAATGTTCTTTTCATCACACTACACTGACACCCTTGCAACATGAGCATATATACAAGGATGCCAGTATTCTCACGAGTATGCAATTTTTCAAATAGCTCTGCACATAAGTAAACATCTTATGCCTTCAACCTATCCTCTCCTCAGCCGCCTACATGGTCTGACTAGAAGGCATATTCACACACCAAGAAATCAGAAACAAAAACTACAGTGCATGTACTTTTTCATTTTTGTTCTCAATTGCTATGAGAACAGAACTCCAAGACCAGTTGTGTACCCCCCAACCCGCTGTCCTAACTAATCTCTTAGACAGTTTATTATAGAAATACATGGTCAACCCTTCCTTCTTTACACACCACTAATCTAAAACAAATAAGTATCCACCTGTAGTAGTCACTATAGCTCTCTCCAAACCCCAACCATGCCCAGACTGTCTGACAACCAAACACAATATAGAAACAAGAGAAATGAAAAAACAAACATAAAATTCAGGGCTCTGGTTTTTAGAAGGTCTTTCCTGATATTTTTTAAACACTGTAACATGTAGCACAGGCTTATTTTCAAATTTGCACTAAGTTTAACATATTTCCTAAAGGATTGGTTGGGTTTTTTTGTTTGTTTTGAGTTTTTCTGTTTGTTTGTGGGGGATTTTTGCCTTTAAATAAAATATGGTTTCTTGATTGGACTCAAGAATCCACAAAGATTCGTTGTATAATTTACAGTAATAAAAGGCAGTTTTGCCATGGCCTGAATGAGGATTCTGTAGGTATGTGCTTATATGCAAATCGTCTACTACATTTCATCTTAAAAGCGGCACGATAACCCTGAGAGTGATGCTCATATATCTGAAAATACTATTTTGTAAAGTACTCATATACTAACCCCTGCCACAGTCTGATAGCCCAGTCTTGGCACGAAGTACACTGCCCGCCATAAAACAAGCAACTTTTTAAAGAGGATGTTGAGACAGAGTTTTCCTGTCACTCTAAAATTTCAGTTATGGCCCAAATTTTTAAACAAAAGTAAGACCACAATAAGCAGCTGGAAATTGAGAGGAGAGTCACCCTGAGGATCCACAAAGCAAGAAATCAAGTACTGTTTGTAAACTCTGTGAGTCACAATTTTCACATATGCATACTTTCCAAACATATGAGAATGCTTTTTATATTTTAAAAAACACATTTCAAATGTGATAGTGCCTTTTTGTTATCATGTACTTTCCTGGTCCACAGCTAACAAAGCACAAGTAGTACATGGGAGAATCACTCTTTTTAAGTTGAGTAAGAAATTACTCTTAATCCTGTATATTAAATGTGAAGTACGCCACTTTAGACACATGTATCAACAATGTATTGTTTTTAGAAACACAGAATCGGGACTTACCAGTTGGTCAGGAAGCCAGGCCCCGAGAGCCCATTTCCTACACCAGCATTCCTTCTCTACGGCAGCTCCATGTTTCCAAAGCCTCCACAGTCTATGGACATGAAGCCCTCTCAATGACGTCAATTCCCCCCATTTTCCTTCAGAAAGTCGGGTATCAGGAAACTGTCCCACTGTTTTCAAATCAGCACACAGCTGGGTAACCCAATTACAAACATGCCAGGTAACAGTGCCTATTCCAGGCTATCACTGCCAAGTGTCAGGGGGCTGGGTACACGTAACCCCCTTAAATGTTAAGGAGTATGCCACCTGTTGGGAATAACATCCGCTTCACATTCTTGGGGAAACTGAAGGGAGGAATGGGGAGGAGACTGAGCAGAAGGTATATGTTCAAGGCCAACTGAACACCTACTAGGAATCCTAGAGTACTGAGGGGTGCAAGGCTTGATGATGATGAAGACATTTAAGAAGTTAGTCCTTTATCTTAGGAAAGATAAGAAGCCATGAAGGAGGCTAAGCACAGAAGTAGTAGCAACAATTTCGCACTTTAGGAAGGCCATTTTGGCTACAGTATCCTTTGTTCAGTGTTTCACATTGACTGAAATGAGTAAATATTATGTCCCCTCGGCAAGAAAAGCTCACAGACAGAATGCTATACACTGATTGGGCAGTTTTGAAAGCCAGATCAAACTGTTTCTTCCTTCTGATGCACTTTCTAGGCCTTTCCTCTTACTCCAATCAACAAATGTTTTCTTCCCTTTATTTTTAGCCTTCCCTACACGTTTATCTCCAGCCCTGATCTCTCCAAGTTGATCTCACATTTCTGATTTTACTGTATATCTCCGTACACATGCTCTACCAGCAACTCAAATGCAATAGATCTACACACTTATTTCTTAACCACCACGCACAACCCTGCATTCTCTCAGCTGCCCAGCATCAACATCACCTTCTATTAATCTCTTTCCCCATATCCAATTAACTGTTTATTTCTGTCCAACCTACCTCAGCAACATTTCTCCAATCCTGTGGCCACTGACCTAGTTCAGGTGTTCATTCACTGAAAAACTCTCAGAACCCTTCTTAGTAGTCCACTGGTTCTCTCCCAATTCAGTCCATCCTCTGAATTGTTAGATAAGGTTTGCTGTAGTTCAACTCTGATCTCTTCGCTCACTAATCCAGTCCAGATTTCCTAGGCAAGCATTAAAAGTTTTGCATGGTCTAGGCCAAATCTAATTTTCCGTCTTTAAACTTTGTCTTCTCACTATTCCCCTTTTATATGCTCCAATTTTTCTTTTCTTCCTACCCCTCTATATGGTCTGGTAAACACTGGGTGCTCAGCAAAGTTGATTTCTCCCACATGAGTTTGCTATACTCCTCTTCCCCACATCATCCCAATTTACGGAAAAAATATGCCTTCATTTTACACATTCAGTCCTCACACAGGAAATTAGAATATGCACGAAAAAGCTTGTAAAATCCAGGAAACAGGCAGGGACTGAGGAAGAAGAGTGGTGCCGCTAAGCTCCAATGTCAAAACAAGAAGGTGGCCACAAAGTAGGATGTCATAAAACTTCAGAACATTTGAAGAAGCTGAAATCGTTCCACCTGGGACAACGGGTCCTTACAATTCTTCTAGATGATTCATTGCTCTAATAGGACTTACAGTCTAGTGAGGAAGATGAACATGTATGGACCTTACAATGCAAGACAGTAAAACAGTGCTCCAACCGAGGTACAAAATGTCTCAGGAGCACAAGGAAACTAAGAGATAAAGAAAGCTTCACAAGATACCACACGATGGAGACCTTCAAGACTTCAACAGGCTATGAGAGAAAATTATTCCAACCACCAGAAATAGTGTAAAGGAAAGATACTGGTAGAAAATGCTGGACATGTGAGAGAAACAGGAAACTAAATAATGAAATCTTGGTCCCTAAACTACCACTATTTTGAATGTCTCTAATTATCACATATAGTTTTAATGAATTTACATTTTTCTTGAATTTGCATTTTTAAAAGCCATTTTTTTCTTTTTTAATTGACTGTATTGGGGTGACATTGGTTAATAAAATTATATAGGTTTCAGGTGTACAATCCTATATTACTTCATCTGAATATTGTATTGTGTATTCACCGACCCATCAAGACTCTTTCCATCCATTTATCCCCCATGCCCTCTTCTATCTCCCCCAAGCCCTCTTTAATTGTTCAATTACAGCTGACAAACAATATTATATTAGTTTCAGGTGTACACTGCAGTGATTAGGCACTATGTACTTACTAAGTGATCATCCTGATATAGCTCATGCCCACCTGACACCATAATTACTAGAATATTGACTATATTCCCTACACTGTAATAACCATCCCTATGACTATTCTGTAACTATCAACTTGTACTTCTTAATTTCTTAACCTTTTTCATCCATGTTCTCCAAACTCCTCCCATCTGGCAACCATCCAAATGTTCTCTGAAAAAAAAATTCTATGTATCTATGAGTATCTATTCTGCCTTTTCATTTATTTTGTTTTTTAGATTAAATTGCTGGTATTTATGTGTTTCTTGCCATTTTATTATATTTTTAATTTTTTCTTTCTTCTTCTTAAAGATAATCTTTTTTTAACATTTCATGTAACACTGGTTTGGTAGTGATGAGCTCCTTTAGCTTTTTCTTTTTTAATTTTTTAAATATGTTTATTGACGTTAGAGAGGGGGAGAGAGACATCAACGTGAGAGAGAAATATTGATTGTTTGTCGCCTATAGACACCCTGACCAGGGACCAAACTAGCAACCTAGGTAAGTGCCTGACTGGGAATCAAACCCCTAACCTTGTGGTGTACAGGACGATACTTCAACAACTGAGCCACACAGGCCAGGGCTCCTTTAACTTTTTCTTGTGTGGGAAGGTCTTTATATGTCCTCTGATTTGTTCGGTAGAGTAACCTTGGTTGTAGGTCCTTGTTTTTCATCACTTTGAATATTTCTTGCCAATCCTTTCTGGTCTGAAAAGTTTCTGTTGATAAATCGGCTGACAGTGTTATGGTAGCTCTCCTGTAGATAACTGATTTTCCCTGGCTGCTTTTAAGATTCTCTCTTTGCCTTTAACACTTTAATTATAGTGTGTCTTGGTGTGGGCCTCTTCAGGTTCATCTTGTTTGGGACCCTCTGTGCTTGGTGGATTGTGTGTCTATTTCCTTCACCAAATTAGGGAAGTTTTCTGTCATTATTTTTCAAACAGGTTTTCAGTGTCTTGTTCTCTCTCTTCTTTTGGCACCCCTGTAGTGTGAATGCTGGTACACTTGAAGTTGTCCCTGAGGCTCCTTACACTATCTTCTTTTTTTTTTTTTTTTTCATTTTGCTGTTCCGATTGGGTATTTTTTGCTTCCTTATATTCCAAATTGCTGATCTGATTCTCAGCTTCATCTATTCTATTGTTGATTCCCTGTAAATCAGTCTTCCTTTCAGTTAGTGTGTCCCCCATTTCTGACTGGTTCTTTTTTATGGTTTCCATGTTCTTTTTTATGTGATTAAAGTTCTCACTGAGTTCATTGAGCATCCTTATAACTAGTGTTTTGAACTCAGTCTAACAGATTGCTTGTCTCCGTTTTGTTTAGTTCTTTTTCTGGAGTTTCGTTCCGTCCTTTCATTTGGGACATGTTCTTTTTCGTCTCCTCATTCTTGCAGCCTCCCTGTGTTTAGGTAGAGCTGGTACATCTCCTGGGCCTGACAGAATGGCCTAATATAGTAGGTGTTCTGGTGGGTCCAGGACACATACTCCCTGTTCACCCAAGCTGGTGCTCCAGGTGTGCCACCCCCTCTCCCATGTGGAATGTGTACACCCACCTGTTGTAGCTGAGCCTTGACTGCTATTGGCACATCAATGGGAGGAATTTTCCCCCAAGCTAATCGGCTATAAGGACTAGTTTCAAGCACCACGGAGGATAAGCTGTGCAGAGGCACACCCTACAGAGCAAGACTTACTTTGGCAGGGCTCTGGTGCCTGCTGAGTCAGCCTCTTGAGTGTGAAGGTGATTGGGTGGTGATTCAATGTAGTGTTAGCTGTCCACCAGGTGCAGTGGTTCTGAGACCTCCCAGGAGGTTCAGGCCAAGGTCAGCCACCAACTGTGTTGCGTCTGAGGCCACCTGGCATGAGCTGCAAAGTGATCTGTGGGTAGCTGCTACTGGTGCCAGGCTTGGAGGTGCCCAGGAGAGGCCAAGCCATGAAACTAAGCCAGCTGCGCAAGTGCCAAGCCTAGGGCCACTTAGTGAGAGGTATGGGGCAGACCGAGGCTAGATGCTTCTTGTTTGAGCGATTTTACAACAGTCTGAAGCATGAGACACGCCATTCGTTTGGTAAAGCCATTGGAAACAGCTTGGGTGGACCTTCAAGTTGGGTAGGGTGGGGTCTCAGGAAATCACTAGGGCAAGGCAAACAATGATAGCCAGGTTGATGGAGACACAGTATGGTGTCCATGGCTCTGTGTGGGGAGGGTTCAGCAAAAGAACAGTGGCCTCTGTCAGCTGTCTAGAAGAAAGCTGTACCCCCCAACCCTTATCCTGATGCCAGACACTTCAGTTCCTCCCTATATGCCTCTGGTGCCTTTCAAGCTGCTGCCCCAGAGCTGGAGCTCAAAGGAAATGAGTTCAAATACATTCATGGGTCCTTTAAGAGAAACACCTGGGACTCTGGAAGCCCCCTGTCTCTCTCAGGAACAATCCCCACTGGTTTTTACAGGCAGAGGTTATATGGACTTCTCTTTCTGGCACTGGGATCCTGGACCGTGGGACCTGATGTAGTGGGATCAGCAGCCCTGGCTCCTCAGGGGGGAACCCCCACAGCCAAGATATCCCTTCAATCTTTATCCACCACACGTGGATCCAGGACCAGCCCATTCCCACCTCGGCCCTCCTACCAGTCTCAGTGTGGCTTCTTTTTTAATTCCCTAATTTTAGGACTTCCATTCTGCCAGACTTCGGGTGCTTTTGAATGATGACTATTCTGTAGCTTAGTGGCATTTCTGATGTGGTTGTGGGAGGAGGTGGGCACCATGTTTACCTGTGCCACCATCTCGACCAGATCTAATGAAGTTTACTTTTAAGAGCTTTTTGAGCTTAACACTTAAAATCAGTGAATTCCTGAAAATATGCAGGTGATTATCTGCGGGATGAATTAGTTGTTATTAAACAGGATTTCCAAAACTCACTTGGATCTCAAGCTTCCTTTCCCACTGGCTCTCTTCAGCATTGGTGTAGCAGCAGTATGAATGAAGTGATCTGACATCCCAGGATCCCACTCTTTTACACACACATTGCAATCAAGAGGAAAATATATATTTTAAGGACTAATAACTCCATAATAAAAGAGGTAACGCTATAAAATCAAACTGTGTAAATGGCTGCACTACATTCTATAAAGAACATTAGAACTACAAGAGACTTGAGGAAAAATCTGGGTCAGCCCTTTGACCCAAACCGTGTCTATCAGATTCTTTCTCTCAGTTTAGGATCGAGGCTAAATGATTACGCCTCTCTGTAAATGTTCAGGAGCCTCGGAGAAGCCACATTCAGCCATGAATAAAAGAAACAGGAATAAAATGGCCAGCGAATAGAGAACGGTGAAGCAAAGAAAGGCAAAGACTAGAGACTGGGGAAGTTGCAGGTTTTCCAGTCCCTGGTCCCTAATAAGGTCTGTCTGCATTTGGCTTCCATCAAATTCCTTTCTTTTTCCTAAAACTAGTTCAAGTTCATTTCTGTTACTTGCAGTAGAAGCTTAAATGAGGGAGTAACCAAAATCTTCTACAAAAATCAACTGATTAATTCATTAGTGGTCTGCCTCTCCTATACAGTCATACCTCAGTACTCATCAGCTTCAGAACTCATCAAACCCTATACTCGAATTTTAACGGGAAAAAAACATGTTTCAGCACTTGGTGCTTGATGGGGACTCGTCACACTTGCTAGAACTCCTATGAGTCATAACGCCGTTCCAAAAGAGTATTCATTGGTTTTGTTACTCATCACGAGTTCTGGAACAAATTAACGAGTACCGAGGTACCACTGTTCTTTCCTTTTTCTTTACTTGTATATCTTTAAAAGCCATAAATATAATTTTGGTATGCTGTAGAGACAAATATGTGAACAGAGACCCAAGATTTTGCTAAGCATTTTAAAAGGAAAACCTATCATGCCCAGGAAGGAGAAAACATAGGAATATTCAAGGAAAAACCTTGAGATACCTGGTTAGCAATCAGAGATGCTGACTAACAACTGGCAAATTAAACAAACAGTTACCTGATTACCCTCCCAATGAAAGCCAGTTTAATTCTGAACAAACCAGATGGGTAGATCCAATCAGTGAAAACCCGTATGGGGCATTTTGTCTGGAATGCCCACAAATGAGTAGCCACAGTCCTCCCAACCACAAAAAGGTTTGGATTCTCTTCAGTGGCATCCCTAAACCAGACCAAAATTCCAAAACTGCATACCAAACCATTTTAGGGCCTGGACTTACCTACCCCCACAGAGCAGTTAAGCATTTACCCTATGACCTAACTAACATTTTCTGGTAGCAGGGAAGGAGAAGAAATTTACAGAAACCTAATATTATGGAACTCTGTCCAGGTGAGAACATGTGCCAGGTATCAAGACATTCCTGGGGCAGATTCAGGCTCCCTAATGCTGAATCCACACCCAGCAGATCTGACTACAAGTAGACTAGTTTAACATGTATAACAAGTCAAAGTCGACAATCAGAAGTTTGAATCAATGTGGTGGGTGGCTCTGCAGGATTGTATAAACAAAAACAATACTGTAGGATCCTGGAGTTAGCAGGGACTTGGGAACTATGCCCAACTTCGTCATTTTACAGAAAAGAAAGTTAAACATCAGAACCAAATGTATCGACCAAATCCCCACCTACAATGAGTAACACAGGTGAGATAAAACCAAAAAGACTGGGATCAAATTATGATAGAAACAAAAAGCACCTGGTTCTTTATTTCAATTTTATTTCCTAAAGTTGCTCTTTAATGACTGAAACTTTATTTTTAATTCAGAAAAGGATAAATGCATTAGGAAAAATCTGTAAAAACTACTGTTGGGATTTTTTTGATACTGTGTTACTTGATTTTAACAAAAGAGTAAAGATTTCTAAACGAATGGGTTAACATTTTAGTTAAGATACTAGAACAAGCACTTTTAAAAGCCAAAAAGAAAAAAAAAAGAAAAAGAAAAAGGCCCTTGCAGGATGGTTCAGTTAGCTGGAGCTTCGTCCCATACACCAAAAGGTTGGGGGTTCGATTCCCAGTCAAGGTACATACCTATGTTGCATTTTCGATCCCCAGTCTGGCCTGTGTGGGAGGCAACTGATCAATGTTTCTCGCTCTCGTCAATGTTTCTCTCTCTCCCCCCTCACCCTTTCCTCTTTCTCTCTAAAATCAATAAACATATGCTCAGTGAGGATTAAAAAAAATTTAAGCCAAAAAAATGGGTGTTGATTCAAAACTTAAATGATGTCAAGTTTCAGATGATGTATGCTTGCAAGCCCAGCAGACAGGCAGTTTAGGCACTGTGGCAAAATTCTACATGGCCAGGATATACTCATTTTGATATAAAAAAATTCCAGACTATCACATAAGGCCCTAATAAAAGTCATCAGAAATTAGACTTATATGTCAGCTGGGACCAAAATTAAAAGAATAAGTGTTTAAATGATCTAATATAAACTTGGTGTTCAAAATTGCCAACAAGGGGCCACAGCATAGTGGGTTTTGGTCTTCAAGGGCTGCTTTGCTACAGCATCAGGTAAGTCAGCGCATAACTAAGGGGGGAAAAAAAACACGAATCCATTCCCTGTACAATCCACTGTTTATGGTGCAGCACAGTATTTCTTAGAAGACCACTGATAAAATGTGAAGTTAGAACTCGCTGTGTTTCCCAAGAAGTGCTATTAAAGTTACTCCTAAAGTAAGAATTCATAAAAAGTAGATCTTTTGGGAAAACAATATTAACCAGAAATGAATATGAAATTGATATCACTTAAATTAATGTTCATAAACTACACATTTAATAAAAGTTAAATATTTTTTAAACCTATTAATCTGAATTGACAATGTTAGGTTACATAAATCCTGGAGACTTTCTATAGAAAAAACTTTTAAAATCTATTTTGGCAGCAATGCTGCAAATGGAAGTATTATGAAGAGACAGCCAGAGAGTGCTGAATATAATCTAAGCTTAAGAGACTCAACTTTCAACTAATTTATGAGTTCTATTTGTTAGCCATATCTTATTTTCAACAGTTTAATATATTGGTAGCAAAAACAAAAGCAAGATTTCCGAAGAAACCTCAATTCTAAGGAATTATCACTTCTGTAACTACATAGCTGATAAAATTAAGAACTGAGAAGATTTAATGACTAGCTAGATACTACTCACAAATCTAAAAGTTCATGCAATTTCATATTTACCTTAAATTCTAAATATTTGAACTTTCAAATAATAAATTTTTATAATGATCATACACTTAAAAATTCCTCATTGATATTTTCCACACGATTTAAAGAAAACTATCCTTAAAAATCAATCCAAGAATTCAAAGTTGTCCCACTTGATAGCCTACAGTCCTAAACCAAATAATGTAATGCCACCTTTCGTCCATATAGTTTGCGTTGAAATAGTGCAGTGTAAAACTTAAAAACAGCTTTGGATGCTTTTTCTCCGCTTAAAAACAAAACAAAACTAGTACCTGGCAAACTCCGGGTTTTGTTCGGTCCTGGCCTATTAAATACCAGCCGGCCCTGAGCCAGCGGCGAGGCAGCAGCGGCGCGCAGGCGGTGGGTGCGCCGTTGGGTGCGCCCCTCCTCGGCTCCTGCCCGCGGGTCCCGCGCCCCCCGCGCCGCCGGCGCCCCACGGCCCTCCCGGACGCGCGGCGGGAAAGGCGGGCCTGGCTGGCACGTTCCCACGCGCCCGGGCCCGTTATTTGAGTGGCCACCTCAGCGGATCCGACCTGCACAGAGCAGGAGGCTCCAGGGACCCCGCCGCGAGCCCCAGCGCCCTCCCGAGCCGCAGGGGGCGTCCCCTCCCCAGCCTCCGGCGGGGTGCCCCGCCAGGCCCCTCTCTCGGGGCCCCGCGCCGGGCGAGAGCCTCTGCGGGCTCAGGTTCGCTCCGGGGACGGGATAAGGTGTCAGCCAGGCGGCCAGGCGCCTCCCGTCGGCGGGGGCGCAGCCAGCCCTGACCTCGTTCCAGCCGCCCCTCGCCGCCCGCGCGGGGCGCTCCCTCTCCTCGCTCCTCCTCGTCCTGGGATAGGTAGGGGTGTCCCCGCAGGAGGCGGAGGGGGCCTCGCCGGGGAGCCGGGGCGCGGTCCCACTTCAACTTGGCAGGGTCCGGTGGGAGGGGTGAGGGGTGGCAGAGAGGGAGCCCAAACTTACCCGACTGCGCGGCTCCTCGCGCTGCGGCCGCGGCCAGGCAGACGCAGAGGCAGAAGGAGAGGGGGCGCGGGAGGGTCCGCCGCGGGCTCATGGAAGGACCAGGGAGCCGCCGCCGCCGCCTCTGTCCGAGCCTCCCTTCCTCCCGCCCCGGCTCCGGGCGACGGACGGGGCGGCGGGAGGCATGACGGGAAATTCCTGGGCACGGGCAGCCGAGTCCAAATATGAGCATAGGAGAGGAGCGAGGGAGGACCGCGGAGCGCGCCCGGCGCGGACGGGGCCCGCTGCCCGGCCTCGGCGGCCGCCAGCTCCCTCCTCCCGCTCTGTAGCTGCCCCAAGGCCGCCAGCCGCCGGCCGCCGGGCGCGATCGAGAAAGGGAAGCCCTGTGCCAGGGGCCTGCCTTTCCAACGTTGGGGCCCAAGAGCTGAGCAGAGCATCCCATCCACGAGTCCCACCTGAGACCCCTGAAGGGTTAGGAAAGAGAGAAGCCACCATCAGGAGGCCGGACAGCAAGCCAGGGACCGGTGGGAAGACGTTTAAGGGGTTTGAGGAGACTCGCGGTGCCCCTAATCAGTTGTGAGCTTTGGTAGTGAGGGGATTAAAAGATCTGACAAATACTTCCAAGTGCGGGCGGGTGAGACTGGAACCCCACTTCCAGTTATGCACACACTCAGGCGAGCCATCCGTACTCAACAAGCAGACGTTACAATACACAAAACCACGCCCCTGCATTCCAGGTGAGGGGACCCTCTACACCAGGTGTGAGGGTGTGTGTGTGTGTTCTTAGCCAAGATTATAAAGGGGCTCTTCCCAAACTTACATTTGAACACCACATATGGAGTCAAGGTGGGTGAGTGACAGTAGTTTTTCACACTACCTAAATGCCGCTGTTTAGACCTGTCGTTCCTTCTGCCTCCAACCTCTTTTCATCCTCCTTACACTAGTTCTGTATTTATTGTAGCTTGTCTTAAGGGCAATGTGGAAATTTATTCAAAAGGCACTACCACTGATGATCAAAACGTCAGTCCCAGATGTGTGATTACAGGCCTAAGTCGGTAGTTCCCTGACTTGCCTTTGACACTCACTGATAACTCCTCCAGGATTCAAGTCCAAATGACCCTTAGCTTTACAAGGCAACGTAATTATGTCTTAATTATTGTAATTTATTTACTTTTACTCAAACACTAATGGGACAGGCCTTGGGGATATAGGATATTATGTAATTACTTGTAAACAATTTAACATGCTTACAGAAATGATTTATTGATGCAAAAAACTTAAAGGGGTAAATGTCAAACATATTTAGAGTGTGGATTATTCTAACATGAACTAAAGTATGGTAATTTGTATATCACACTGTTTGAAAATGCCATATGTATTTGAAAATCAGAAACTTTATTTCAAAACACATTCAATTTTGGCAAAGTATTAAGGCCCATATGCCAAAAACCAGTCCATTTGCAAGTGGCTCCCTGTAAATCATCTGATACTGAGAAATGCCACATCCCTGGCAAAGGGACAGAGTTCACATTTAATGTACTGACAGTAATGGTGGGACTAGGGAGAGATGACCCAAGTAAACCAGCAGTAAATAAACTGATAGGGTAAATAAGAGATTTAAAAGACACACAGCATTATTATTCAAATTTAGGTACCTAGAAGCTGGATAGTGGAAAGAGAATACTCAGGAAACTCTTGACCATGACCTCCTTTTCTTCTTTTTTGTGTATTTAAACATTGTGTATTTAAACTTTGTGTATTTGTGACCTTCTTTTTTATGTATTTAAACATTGATTATATAAGCACCTGTTTTTTTTTTTCTTTCCTCACAACACCTGGCATAGTTCTTTGCTCATAGTCTAAACATTTATTTAAAATGTTTTTTTTTGTTTTGTTTAAAAACAAAAGTAAAATGAGCACAGTCATTTGTAGATTGACATACAGGAACTCCCTAAGTATAGAGAAAAGCTTATTTCAAAGGACTGTACCGATTATGATTATATTTAAAATACTTCAGTTGACTTTAGGTACACAAGTGTAAAATTATAAAGAACATAATATCATCACTACCTAATTCATGTTAATACAATTGGAGAGTTCATTTATTGGATCAACTCTGCTAATGTGTCAGTCAGCAATACCCGCAGCTGTTCTAAAGGCTTGAATAAGTATGTTAAAGAGAGAAGAAAAATAAACTAACGTTACTGGGTGCATAATAAGTGCCAGGGACTGTGCTAGGTGTTTTACACATGACATCTTATTTAGTCTTTACAGATATCTGTGAGCTCATTTTTTTATCCCTATTTCACTGGTAAGGAGACCAAGGAGATAAGTACATAAGGCTATCAGGAAGGGGTGAAGTAGTGTTGGAATTCAAACCTCATTGCAAAGTCCATACTAAGTTTTTTGTATGTTTTTTTTTTCAAGATTTATTTATTCATTTTTAGAGAAGGAGAGGAAATATCGATGTGTGGTTGCCTCTCACGTGCCCCATACTGGAGACCTGGGCCACAACCCAGGAATGTGCCCTGACTGGGAATTGAACTGGGTGACCCTTTGGTTCACAGCCCACACTTAATCCACTGAGCTATACCAGCCAGGGCCCATACTAAATTTTATTCTTTTACCATACTAATCTGTCCCATTTGCTCTACAATTAAAATAAAAGTGGCATTCGAAAGCTGTGTTCATTGGGCTCTTGTGGTTTTAAGTAACCCGTGTGCACTCAGGTTACCTCGAGCAATAGGGGTAAAGAATACATGTGGAAATAGGAGCGGAGACCTAACCGGCTTGTCAAGTCACCTGTGGGCCTGGGCGGTTGGGGCCTACCCTCTGACCACATTCCTGTGAGTTTTTTAATTTACTGCTATTTAAATCATATATTTCACAATGTTTTTTCTAATGTCCTTTTTAATTATAATCTTAATAACAGTCATGTTAACACATTACCTTAAACATTGTTTTTAAGACAAAGGACCCAGTGGATGTAACTTCTTTCCCTGGTTTCCATCTACCATCATCCCTCCCCCATCCTAGTGGTGTGCCAGCAAATGTTAACAACTACATTGGAGGAGGGAGACCTGCATTGCAACAAAAACTGATGTATGTGGTGTCAACACCCCCACCAACCTGAGTCTCTTGAGAGGTGCACACAACCAGCTTCTGGGCCTCTAGGAGGCAGCCCCAGCACACCGCTGCCGCAGCTCCTCACGAAATGTCTCCGAACACAGCCGTAATCCAGGTTGCACAACCACGGCTCTTCCCAGTTCCACTCCCACCACCAGCTGCCATTTCTCTCTCTGGAGCCCCAGGGGAAATATTTGATTCTATCACCACTGTCCCTTGGAAAGTTCTTGCAGGAGACTATCTCATAAGCCACTGAGCCTATAGATTGGCTACCTCCAAGCCAGGGGTCCTCTCCTACTTCTTCAACTCATGCTACACAGTGAGGTCCCCTATGCTAAAACAAGCAAAAACAAAAACAAAACAAACTGATCCTACCTTTTTAGGGGCAGCCTTTTTCAAATGGAATCTGTAAGCACGACAGGCATGCAAGCTGTAAACTCTCTAACACGCTATTCTCAGCTCTTTAATAACATCCCCTCGGCCGCTACACAAAGGTCTGGGACGGTCCCCAGTCCACAGCCCCCGAGGAATATCTTGGATGGGTGCCAACAACTGCAAACAGGAGCATGGACACATTAGGACTAGATAGTATTCAAAAGTCCAAGCTTAGTGAGAAGCTCCCAAGTTAGTACTTAAAGTCAATAACTATTTATCAAGTGCCATTTCCTAAACCAATAATGATCAATTAGAGAGTAAGACAATTCTCTCTTAGGAAGATGTAACAGGCTCTCCAGCAGGAAGTTTTTCGATCCCAACTCTCCACATCCTGTTTCCCTATCCTAGGAAGTAGAATGCTGTCGCTCTTGCCCCCCTGCCGAGAACAGTGGTCTGAACTGAAGGGAGTGTGTCCCTCGCCTCGATGTGCTGGGGTGGGAACAGAGCGGAGGAGAGCTATTTCCTCAGCATCACCAGGGACACTGAGTCAGTGCTGACTGGCTAAGGGAGACGCCTGACAGTTGCCCTCAGATTCTGTGATCCATGACACTGTTTAAGCCCCCGGGTACCAAATGCACTAAAATGACAAGGACTGCACCATTATATCAACTGGGACCTCCTACCCAAAGAGGACTGAATGAAAGTGAGCATTTTTGTTCTGTGTGTGGCAAAATGGTTTGCCTGCATCTCAAATGACATTTTGTAAAAAAAAAAAATTACACAGTTGAAGCCATTCATAGTCTCTTGTTGATCAATTATGGAGATATTTGAAGTATGTAATCCTATGACTGATGCGCTGTCTGATCCTGCCAGCTTGGCCTGTGGATATGCTACAGCAAGTAATAAATATTTAACAAGCTTTTCAATATTATAAAGAATTAAATAATCCTCTCTAGACTAGCAAAGCTGTTTAGCTTTTGGCAAGATCGCATCACATAAAGTGGTGCACGTAAAAATCAACTACATAACAGAGTAAGACGAGGAGGAAGGGCAAGAGTGAACTTTTTAAGTCGTATCAGAAGACCGATGGGAGACTTGATTCCACTCTTTCCCTCAGTCTGTTCCCCAGCACTTTCATAGAGACTGTCTCACTTCTTGGTATGTGTGTGTGTCCAGTATTTAAAGGTGTGTATTTTTCACACAACTTGTCTGTAACTGCAAACCAGCTCCTTCACGGGTTATTTATCCAAAGTGGCCAGAGTCTGATCCAGTAGTACAGGGACCCTGGCTGGGCTGGGCTTGCCGGGAAGTAGTATGTTGCTCTCCAAGTGGTGCCTGCTTATGCGATTCTCCTCAGTACTAACTTCTGCCTTTCACTCCGCAAGCTACCTTAAGAGCCAGATCTCAAAGTAAGATACAGCTCCACTCAGTGGTCAGCGACTTGGGCTTTGGCATCAGACAGATCTAGGTTCAAGCACAGCCTCTACCATTGATGCTTGTGGGACAATGGACAAGTTAACTACTCTAAGTCTTGCTATTCTTTGTTCTCTATAAAATGGAAAAATAAAGGTACCTACTGTTGGGAACCACCCTGCCTGGTTTCAGAAGCTGTAACCCCTCTCAGGGCTAAGGCTGAGTGAGTGGCCTTTGGACCACAAGCCACTAAGGAGACAAAGCTTATCTCCCTGGCAGGGGCATCACCTCTATGCCTTATACTTCACCCTGCCTGGCACCCAATGCTTGATTGGCTAGCCAAAGATTCCTCAAGGGAGGGATGACCCTAGACAGGCATAGTCACGGGGGCCCCCAGGGAAGGACTTGGGGGCTACAGAAAAGGGGTGATGGACACTTGCCCCTCAGCTTTGACATAGCCTGAGTCCTCATTCTGTCTGCAAGAAGTCTCCTACTCTCTTGGCTGCCTTACTTCCCCTGCCTGACTTAACCCGGGGGCAGAGCCCCCCAACAACCTACCACCCACAAGTCTTAGTACTATGCCAGCAAATGGTAAATATCATTATAGTACTAAATTAACTTTTATCATTGCTTATCTATTTCCAATCTCCACAGTCACTATTCGCCTTTAAGTCTTATCTGATATGATTTCCTTTCTCTGAAATGACTCAGAGCTTCTTTTCACAGCTCAGCGTCCTACATTTGTATTCATCATTACCTCTTACAGAAGTCTGTTCAGAATTAGTAACCCTTTCAACACATTTTCTTCAAATTTACTTTTTATATTTATACCCAAAGTTACTAACAGTAACTATGTTTTCAAATATGTATTTATGCTTTAACTTCCTCAAAATAATCCCATTAGGAGGATATACAATATATGAATGACTGTTCAAACCATTTGTGAAAACCCCTTTAAAACTGCTATCAAAATATCTACTGCAATTTAAAAAATATCTTCGACACTGGAAAATCAGTTTTGCATTCATTCATTGAACAAATATTTACTGAATGCTTACTATGTGCTGGATAGACAAAAAATAATCCAGTAAAATATTTAGCATTTTAGAGCAATAATTGCTCATAAAAAAAGTCAATAAGGCAGATGTGGTTGCTCAAAGCACTGGGCAGTAACACTGCAGGCGCACAGGAAAGAAGGAAGCCGTGCTGGTCTCGAGAGAGGAGGAGCAGTGAGAGAAAAGGTCACACCCAGGCAGAAGCAGGTCTGCCTGGTAGGGCCGTGCAGGAGGCCAGGGTAGGAGAAAAGGGTGAAAGGGGACGGTGAGAGGAGCATTAGCTGTGACCCAAGAGACAATCATATAGGGTCTTACGGGCCATGATAAAGACTCTTCACTTTATCGTGAGTGAGATGGGAAACCATTAGAGAGTTTTAAGCAGAAGAGTGACGCGATCTGACTTAAATTTCAACAGAATAACTTTGGCTGTTCTGTGGAGCAGTGCAGAGACAGAAGGGGAAACCAGTTAGGAGATTCTCGAAGTAATCCAGGTGAGAGACAGTGGAGATTTGGAGCAGAAAGGAAGCAGTGAGGTGGGGGATGTGCTCCAGCTGGAAGGAGGGGCCCACAATATTTGTTGACAGATTAAATGTAGGGTGTGAAAGAAAGATAGGGATGTCTATATGCTTTTCTTTTTTAAAAAATATTTTATTTGTTTATTTTTAGAGACAGGGCACAGGAAGGAGAAAGAGTGGGAGAGAAAGATCAATGTGTGGTTGCCTCTCATGTGTCCCCTACAGGGGACCTGGCCTGCAACCCAGGCATGTGCCCTGACTGGGAATCGAACTGACAACCCTTTGCTTCACAGGCCCGTGCTCAATCCACCGAGCTACACCAGCCAGGGCTATGTGCTTTTTATTTTGTTGTTTTTTTCCCCTTTTGCCTGCTCATTACGGAATTGCCATTTCCTGAGATAGGGATGACAGCAGTAGGTGGTGGGGGAGAAACATTAGCAGCTCAGTTTTGGACATGTTAAGTTTGAAATGGTTTATTTGAGAATAAAAAGCGTGCATTGGAGAACTGCACAGTCAGTTCCCCATCACTCCCACCTACACACACATGCACGTGAATGTGTGAGACAGGGCAAGGCCTTGTGGCCTGACGTGATTGGACAGTGTATGGTATGTGTGGGAAGGAGGAAAGGCTCAGTGAGATCCCTTTCAGTGGAGGAGTCGGGGCAGTTGAAAGATTCAAGAAGGAAATTCATTTGAGGTGGTAACACAGACCTGAAGGCAGGGCAGGCAGGAGCTTCAAGAAGGTGACTTTCTCCTCCTAAAAGCTTAAGAACCTTTAAGGTCATATCACCCATTGTGCGATAAAAGTAAAAACCCGAAACAGACTGCAGAACTTGAATCCTTCTCTCTCCTACTTTGCAATTCTGTTCGGCAAATGCCTCCACCAGGTGCTGCTGTCTTATTTTGTGGAGGCTGAAAGGTCAAGACAGCAAGTAGAGAGGGGTCTGGTTTCAACCCACTCCTATTGAAGATACAGGAGCAGACTAGGATCCACACCTGATGATCGACAGGACCCAAGAACAGCACACAGTGAATGAGAGCTGCAAAAGGCCCTCAGCCCACACCCCTGGGGAGCATTTTGGAGAAGACAACTGGAGGAGAAAGTAAGGCCAACCTTCATGATTGGTCAGTAGCTGGTCGACAGCTTCTGCTGGGCAAAAAGGAGTATTGCAGAGTTTTGAGAAATAGAGATACGTAGAAAGACTTGGCAGGACTTGGATACTGACTGAATCCTCAAGAGTAATAGAGAACTTTGAAAAGGAGGCTAGATTCTCCTTTTGCAACTCCCCATAGTGAAATGAGTGCTTAATGCTTAATAAATGCTGTTGATTGACACTTTAACCTGGGTGGGCAGGGTAGGGACAGCGGGGAGGGTGAGAGGGTGATGCCGAAGGGGAAGGAGAGAGACGGTTAAGAGAGAATTTACATGTCTCCACTCTCAAAGAAAACCAGACAGACCAAATAAAGCTATGTGGCATTAAATGAAATAAAAATCAAATAGTTTCTTCTAAAAACCATTATATTCTGCTCCCAGTGATAACAGTAACAACTAAAGGTACAAGTAAAAGCGGCTCATATTAATGAAAATATGCAACTATATCACAACCAAAGCCTGAAAACTCAGACATTTAGTAGACAGAAATCCTAAAGAGACATTTACTACAGTGTTTGGAGTAAATGCAAAGCACTAAAACAATAAAAAGATTTTCCAAATGAATCAAATGATCCTCAGCTAACTTCATGTTATTTCACATCAACAAGGAAGACTACACTGGAAAATCTACACAGCAAGTAAACATGAATGAAATGGCTTTTGTACTATTTCCAACTTTCCCTCCAAAATGCCTTTGGTCTGACGGCAGAACATATCATTTCCTGTTCTTGTACTTTGTGGGAAGTAGCACACCCATTCCAATCGTTGTCACTTTTTTCCTCTATCCACATTCATAGAAGAATTATTTTGGTG
>PVKM010018198.1:0-25274 GCA_004027735.1 Carollia perspicillata
TCATAGCTCCCAACATAAGAAACTGCCCCCTTTTAAATAAGAAAAAAGACAAAATTTCCTACTTTCAGCCATATTCATTACTTTTCTGTAATCTTAAAAGAACACATTAATGCATGTATCAAATAAAAAAGGGTGCTCCCTGCTTAACTCATAAAAAGTACTGAATAGCAGATTGACAAAATAATGACTTTGCTGTTTTATACGGCAAATACTAATAAAATTGATGGCTGTGTTATGTGAAAGCACGGGACGAGGCCTAGAAGGTAATACACCTCGTAGCATAGCGATGAAAAAGGGATACTCATGCATTTAAAAGAATAACTTACTTCTAGGGCAATAATTTTGAAATCCAAGTGACCTTTCAATAGTTATAACAAAAACTGAGCTACTTTTCAAGTATCCACAGAGCTTATCACTTGGGAAATAACCACAATAGCTAACATTGTATAACACAAAACACCATTTTCACATGGAACATGTCATTTATTCTTTGTGTGTGTATGTGTGTGTGTGCTGATGAAACTTTATCTACAAAAAAACAACAGTCCATAGTTTGTAATCCCTGCTATATACCAAATAAAACTCAATGCAGTACTGGCCACAACCAGAAAGTTATACCCTGAGGCAAGATTGTTATAGAACAAAATTCCTTAAATGCCATATATCAGATTGAAATTTATTTTTTCTGTATATATTATTATTTTCATTGTTGTTCAAGCACAGTTGTCTCCATTTTTACCCCACCATAGACCCCCGCCCTACCCATCCCTGCATCTCACCCTCGAACCTACCCCCTTTGGTTTTGTCCATGTGTCCTTTATACACGTTCATTGATGGACCTTCCCCTAGTTTTCCCCATTAACCCTCTCCCCCGCCTCTGGTTATTGTCCATCTATTCTTTATTTCAATATTTCTAGTTATATTTTCCTTGTTTGTCTTATTAATTAGGTTCCTGTTAAAGGTGAGATCATATGGTGTTTGTCGTTTCACTGAGCATAGCGCTCTCCAGATCCATCCATGCCGTTGCAAAGGGTAGGAGCTTCTTTCTTTCTGCTGCCTAGTATTTCACTGTGTATATGTGCCATAGTTTTTTTATGCACTCATTTACTGGTGTTTATTCTTCACAGAGGAGTTTTTAAAGAGGTTACAAATGGGTTTTTAAAGCCTATTAACAATAGCAAGTCTTGGAATTAAACTCAATCTCCACATGTTCTGTGTCAAAGAGATTGAATGGTCTAGTTGCCTACTCATATTCTCTCTCTCTGTTCTTACTAAAAGAAGAGGAGAATAGCATTATTTCATGCGGCAAAGTGCTCTGTGAAAAGATGGCATTTCTCAGCTTCTCTTGTAGCTATGGGTGGACAGTGCCCTTTTCTTCTGTTTTATTTTGCTTCCAGGAATGTGGAGGTAATGGCTGAAGGTGCAACTGTCTTCTTAAAACATGAGGCAACCTTAAGTCACATTCTAAGGTTAAAACCCTGGTGACCGTGGAGTCAGCAACACCGGCCCCAGAAAGCAATCTCTAGACTTCATTTACATAAAGAAAAATAATCCCTTGTGTGTTAAAGTCACTGTTATATAGAATCTAATGATAACTGATATATGTTACATAGTACCTAATCCTAACTGATATGTGCTATTTCTTCTATACCATAGGTGAGGTGATGAAATGTTAGTGTAAGTTAGTGTAAGCATAGGACAGAAATATTTTAGAATATTTAAAACAAATCGCATCTGATCACAAACTTATTAGACATTCTTTAGTACCATCACTTAAAGTGAGAAATTGACTTTGAAAGAGGATGGGGGGAAGAGGAGGGGAAAGGGGTGGAGAACAGTAAATTCCCAGCAGCGTACATTTAACCACACCTATATCTTCAATTACTATCTGGCCCCAGGACCCGCAAATACATTTTATTATCATAGACTACTTCTATGGACCCTAAATATTCATACCCAATTGCTTACTTATCTTTCAACATAAAAGTTTGAAGCACCAATCTTAGCAGGCCCAAAGCAGAAATTATAAACTCCCCTTCATATCTGACTACCTTAACTCCCTCCTATCCCAGGAATTATCTTCTGTGGAGTTAAGCCAACCAATAACTTAGGGGTCAACTTAAGGGGAGTTCCTTAACCTCCCACACCCAATCCATGACCCAGAACCACCTGTTTAAGCTCCAAGATAGCTTTCAAATCTGCCCACCCCTTTTTCTCTCCACTACAACCCAGTTCTGCACGGTTCTGCCAGTTCTGCCATAGCTTTTATATCCTAGTACCAAAGCCTCCAGACCTTTCTACGGAATTCCATTTGGTCTCTCCTCGTCTCCTCAGCAGCTTAACAACCATTATGGCTTTTTAAAAAGCTGCTCTCCTCATTATGCCCTTTGATTAAAACATAATGGTTGCGCATTGTCTTTACAATAAAGATAAAATTATTAATACAACCTAAAAGGAAATCTATGATCTGGCCCCTGGTACCTCTTCAGCATCATATTCTATGCTCCAGGCTCTCGGATCTTCTTTATGTTCATCAAATGTGCCTCTGCGCTCCCCTCAGAGTCTGTGCATAGCTTTTCTCCATAGCACTAAAGTACAGTGGCAATTATTTACTTGTGTGATCATTTGGTTAATATTTATCTGTGATATCTCCCAAGACACAGAGTAGGTGCTCTGAGAGCATAAATTATATCTGTTTTGCCTATTATTGCACTCTTATGTAGTGCTTGGCACAAAGTAGGTACTGACATAGATGTATATGTGGAGATATAGATTGGTTATAGATAAATGAATAAATATTCTAAAATATTAATAAGTGATGGGGTTATGGATGATATTTTCTTTATTGTGCTCTTCTGTGTTTTGTATTTCCTATAGTTAGTATTAATAGTAATTTTTAAGGATACTTTTTTTAATCTTGAAAAACACAGGCAACTGAATTGTCAGGTAGGTAAGCAGTTGTAACTGAACCAAGAGCACTACCCCTTCTTCCTCGATGGCAGAGGCAAAGGTTAAGGCATTCACAGAAACACTGAATGACCAGAAAAGGCCACAAAAACTTCCCAGGGCAATGAACATTTGTTAGCTTAGTCCTAAGCTAGAAATAAGGGAATTCTAATGATTCTCAAGCAAGACCTTCAGGGTCTACACAAGTCCCACACGTCATTAGCCAATATCACTGCAAAAAACAAAACATTCCTCAGCTTGGTGAGATTTTGAGATCCTGTTTGGACATACACCGTTTAAATATCCCCCTCACCTAACCTTTCCCCAGGGAGCTTGCATTTAAAATCAAATAGTTTGTTTTTTCCCCCATGTGAGGGAGTCTTGTGCTAAGATTGTATTGCTGATTTTGACCTTTGCTTTTCTGTTCTAATCCTTCTTGCTCATACTAACTGCAGTGTAGTCTTGCCATAAAAAAAACATCTATATCAGATACACAGTAAATGTTTTTCAGTGCTTAATAGAACAATATTTATCATTCATTATAAAAGCTTCCCACAGCAATGCCTAGGTTTCTTGTGTGTCCATAACTACATAGAGGATTTTTAGCATTTATGGTTCTTGTTATTAACATGATTTACTAAAATATTATCAAAATCCAAAATAATTATATGAATCTTGGTGGAGAAAACCTAATTGATTCGAACAAATCTCTCCCTTCTTTGAGTATTGTGTGGGAATATAATTTATTTGTTCTAATAATTTTATTTCTTTATTTTTTTCTGAAATTAGGTAAGTTCAAGTATTTTAAAACCAACCAAAAGTTCTGTGTACAGAAAACATCTCTTACTTTGTCAGAAGGAATGAGGATTTATGTCAGGTGGGGATCATTTTTGTTGGTTGCTTTCTGCTGTTGTTTGATGTCAGTTTTTTGAGATGCTAAGGTACTAAGTTGTTTCCTGAAACAGAAATATATGTTAACACTTTTCTTTGAAGTTGGAGGGTCCATGCACCCTACAGTTCAGGGATTTCTCCTATAGACAGACACTGTGTAAGAGAATAAGGATGAACCCTGGAACCATGTAGACTTAAACTCAGGTCCTTGCTCAGAATTAACTAGCTGTGTGATCTTAAACAACTGGCTTACCTTCGAGTTTCAAATTCCACTTAAAAATGTGGAAAGAGAGACTAAAAATACCCACCTTGTGAGTTTGTTTTTGAGAACTGATTAGACACATACCAGTCATGCCCCTGGCACAGAGTACGCACTCAAATACTAGCTCTCTTCCCCTTCTTTGGAAAACTACATTAAATTTTGAGTAGCATTTATATAAAGGATTTTATAAGGTGTTTAAATGGAGGTTTAAATAACTCTCTGTTTGTTGTTTTATGAAAAAAATAGTATAGGTTAAAATGTAACAGGAGATGTCAAGATAGAAATGTTAGAATAGCAGCATTGTTTAAAGAACGTTTTGTGATTGGGAATATGTCACAAATAACGTAGGAAGTCTGATGTTGGGGGTGTGTGGAGGATGTAATGAGAGCTACAACTTCTAAAGAACAGAGCATGACACATGCTAAAGGTCACCTCAGAAAACACTTTGCAGATGGCCTTTCATATAATATCATGCAGACAGTTGCCATCAAAGTTTTATTGTCTTTTACTATTGAACAAACATGGACAAAATCTAACAAAACTTTAACGGGTAATTACATTATTGATAGCTTATGAATTAATTAGAGCTAATTAACTTCCTCATAAGATAATTAATTATTTATTGAAGAAATACAACATATAACCTGTTTCCTCATACTGGAAATATTAAGTTCTTTTTTCTGGACTTTTAATGGCTCCTAATACCAGTCATGTGTGACTGAAAAGATCTTTCATATGTAAGTATTCCTTAGAGGAGAAGATCACCGAAATCCACTCCTGTGGAAGGAAGAGAGTCCAAAGTCCTGAGGTCGGTGTCTGTTTTATCAAAGATTACTTTCTGGACTCTATAAAGGCTCAGTGAAGACACTCTGTTTAGAAGACAGATCCACAGGCATATATTTCCCACTGGACAGCAATCCCGTGTCAGACGCGCTGCCCTTCTGGGTGGGGACTCCCCCAACTCCTCACCAAACACACACTGCCTCCATTGAAACAGATAGATCCAGTTTGGTTTAAGAAATCTGAAGAGGGAGGGGCTTTTTAAGCCCCTCCTTCCCCTTTAAGAAAGTCTTCCATGACAATTAGGGAACCACTGACACTTCAACCTCACCAATTCCTCCAGTTCCTTTGAGGCATTGCCCTGTGACCCGTCATACCAGGTGTTTCGAGCTCCTCTCTTTTGGACAGTTTCTGACACTGTCAGCCTCCACAGGAGGGTACAGCTCATTTGTTTCTGAATGAAAGTGCCAGCTTTCAGGAAACAAAATGCCTTTCAACTGCACTGATGATATTGTAAACATCTCTCTGAATTCATAAAACAAAATGCCCAAGTAGGAATTGACTACAAGATCTGCCCTCAGTCTAGAATGTCTTCGCTTTCTTCCTTTCTCACCAGGCTGGCTCCTACTGGCCTTCCTTTAACTGAAGTCCAGAACTCACATGTTTGCAGGCAACCTTAGTGTCCTCCTCCTGTACACACGGCTGTGCACACTCACAGGTCCCCACACGCCTCTTTTCTGTCCTGTGCACCTGTCTACCCATTTTCACCATTAAACCTTCATTCCTGCATCATGAGGGCTTGGAATAACTCTCAAAGCTTTTGAATGTACCAGCAAACAAATATCAAATTAACAAATGAGAAGCTCCCCTTAGTCTCATCTGCACAGAGGACAGGACTGAGAGAGCCCCAAATATTTGCAATTTCCCTTATCTAAGTCCAGTATTCAGTGGTAACCTGACCAATGTCCTTTCTCTGAGAAACATCCTAAGACTCACTCTTTGGCAGCCAGCTATATAAAACTCTAATATGAGTCATATGTTTCAAGAATTTTACCTCATTATTTTCATAATTCTTTAGGCACGTCCTTTTAAATCCTCAGTTGTCAATGTAGTAGCATTTGATTTCAAGTGCGTGACCTTCAGGATGATTCTCACCAGGACAAGAAGCATGACAGCTAAGGAGATTTGGCACCTGAGGTCCAGCTGGGGTGAATGAGGAAACTGGAACAGAAAGAAAAGCTGATATTGCCCTTTCCCACCCCCCCAAAGTTATTGTAGGCTATCTTGTCTGTGGTCTGCATTAGATACAATAATACATCCTCCATAGACTAACCATTGCTCCAATAACAGTTTACTTATCATGTTGTTTTAATCTCTAAATCACAATAGTAACTATCTTACTGATGGGCTAATCTGACCCAATGAATACATTGAATACAATGGTACATATTGACTATGAGCTTGAAAATATGTGAACTACTGACCCTTATTTTTATTAATGAAGGCTTTGAAATTTGCTTTTTCTTCTCATTGCTTCCAGCCTAGAATATGATAATAGTACTATATCGGTCTCCATATATTCTGTTTTATTTCCAGTTCATTCTGAAAGGTTACCTACAACTCCATATTGAAAATCCTTGCCTAGAATTTAATACTGGCAGAAATTTGCTTCCACCTTGGTCAGAAGTCCACTTTCCTACATTTATTGTTTGCTTTAACCAGGCTAACCTCCTCCTTGTATTCCCCACTTGCTCTCCACCACCTGTAACTCATATAACACTTAGTCCCACCTGTGAGCATCTGTTCAAAGTGCTGTCTCAGCTGGCAACCTCATCTCGTCCTATTTATCTGGTTCAAGTTCCCCTCCACGTGGCTCAGCGTGGCCTAGGCATGTTTAAACTGAGTGTACAGATTCCATAGTGGTGGTAAGTAGGTTAGAGTTAGAACATTCTGAAACGATGTATCAGGGCCCAGAGGACATTCTGCCTGCACAGAGAGCATTGACAGGCTTGCCTGGCAAGAGTGTGGGAATTCATTTCAGTATTCAAATGAGGAAACCAAACTTACTTTCCCACATAGCAGTTCCAAACTATACATGGCATTCTTATCTAACAGTCACAATCCCTTACAAAGAGCAAAGCAAATGCAGAAGAGAGTTTGCAAATGTAGACAGTTAGCTTGACAAAAGTGGGTTTTAGAAGAGGCAGTGTGGTCAGGGCAGCTGGGTCCCACACATGTGCGCGACAGCCCTACTTGTGTGAACTGGCAATCGCCATCTGTGGAGTCAGATCAAGTTCAGATTAGCCCACCTTTCCCACGGAAGGGTGTCCAGGAGACCACATCCAGCTGACTAACGTGACATTCTCCACCCAAGAAATGATGCAATATTATTTGGCAGCCATTTTCATGTATAAATCTAATAGGAGTTAAGAAATTTCGAGGATTTTATTTCTTTATGTCAGTGACATTTTTATGGTGCTGGCTGTGTCTTAGAAGTTATGTACTTTGGACAAATTATTTACCTTTTCTCTGCACTATTTTACTTTCACCTCTGAGATGAAATGTAGTGGTGGATATAGCCCCCTTGGGGGCAAAAATGCTGCTTATTCCCTCGTATTTTAGATTGTTATACGTCAGCTCTATGAAGTCTCGTCTTTTATAAGTCATGATGAAAGCTCCCCCCATGTCACCTTCCCAAAAGACCCCCTGAATTACCTGGAGTTAACTAGTCTGGCTAGTGAAGATATTCCATAATAGTCCACTTTATCTTACCATAAAAGCCTGATCTTAACAGTATGTTCATGTGCAAACTAAGTCCCCTTTTCTACTTTTTATGAGAAATAACTGACATGTTAAGAGTACTATCTTTTATTTTTATGATAAAACATAATACACATTGGCCTCCCTCCAATCTCACACACATAAAAAGGCCTTACGCATTCCTTTTACTCTTTTCAGTACAATGCTACAGGGGACACTGAACTTCTGTGTTTATCTTGTCTCCAAGCTCTTATAGCTCCATCTCAACTTTCTCTTTGTGGAACTTTGCATTCCAATAATTTTCCAGCAGTGCAATTGTATTCACAACTTCTTGAACAACACGAGTGTAAAGTGCAATGCCCAATTAAACTGTAAGGTGATATTAATGGGAAGGGCAAGTTCTGGGTCAAACCTAAAAGACCTAAGATTTTGCAGAGTTTTGTCTACCTCATGAACCAGCACATTTCCAAGGTAAACAATGGTACGGGAAGTCTTGACCACCTGGACGAAAACAATGTCAACTAAGATCTGGGTAATTTCCTTTATATTAGTTTATGGGGAGTATGTTTTATCCTTACATTTTGACTAGTTAAGATAATTCTAAAAACTAAGTCTTTTAGCATTCTCAGTAATAGCCCTCTGCAGTTTATAAACACACACTCAGTTTGATTTATAATAGCCAGCAACATTAGTATAGTCATCTATGACTCATTTTTCATATTTTCCTACAGCTATTGAAGTAAGCTAATATCCTCATTTTGATGGATTATTTGGTGAAGAACAAGCACAGTATGGATTGATCTCTATAGCCCTTCCATTAAAAAATAAAACATACCATGTTTGTGCCATTGAACTGGCAAGTTCATTTTCCTTGTTTTTTTATAATTATTTCTGTGTTAAATAACACCATTTATTGTGCTGTAGCTGGCATTTTAGGAACCAAGATGACTGAAATTTGAAGGGAAAAAAGGAGAGTTTATATTTATTAAGTGCTACAGTATATGATACTGATAGATACATTAATGCTCTGAAACCTAAAGGTAACCCTATGCAGTAGGTATTGGTTCCTTTTCACAGAATTCATCATTCATTCCTTCATTTTTTACTTATTAAAAACTTGCGTGTGTTTGATGTGCCAGGCATTGGTCTAGGCTCAACGTGAGTAATCTAAACAGATGGAAATTACTCGCCCTGGTGGGTTTCACATTTCACTGTGGGAAAATGAGGAAACCAAAACTCAACAACGCTACGCAACTCACCCAGGAGAATTAAGAACAGTGTTTCCTGTAGTGTGGTTCCAGGTATATATGTGTTAAAGGCACTAAAGATGCTTGTTTAAAGGTAGAACGTACTGGATTCCATCTCAGAATCATGGGACACGGGTAAGCTCCTGGAATTTGCATTTTTAAAAATGTCCTTATGCACAGAGCTTGTTGAAAGCCGTGAGCAAACAACTGAAAGTGTTTAGGTTCGCACTCAACGTCTGCCTAGGTTTCTATCTCAAAGGAACAAAATCATGAGTATATAACATACATGTCAAGAGAGGTTTAAAGCAGAATTGTTTATAAGAGAATAGAAGACAAAACAACAAAATAAACCAAATGTTCATTAACAGGCAAATAAATGGTTGAATAAATTGTGGTTCATACACACTGTAAATACTCTGCAGCCCTAATAAACACACACAGATTAGAGATGTCCATTTTATACTGTTAAATTTAAAAAGTTTCAGAATACTAGATAAAGTGTGATTGCTTATTAGCCTACTATGGGTACAACTCACGTATGTGTTTGTTTCCATAAGCATAGAAAGTATACGCAGCAAACTGTTTGTTTAACCAAGAAAAAAAAGGGGAAAACTATCACTTTTAAATTTATGTTTCTACTTTTTTATTGTAATAATAGACCCCATCATTTTATAATAAAACAGATAAAGAATGGTTTTATAAAGAAAAATGCTTAAAGTATAGATGCAAAAACAATTATTTCATGGGAAAATGATGCATTAGTAGGAGGACAACTTTTCAGTGACACAGATAATTATAGAGAAAGTCTTAAATCATAAGTGAGAGACATAAATGCCAAGTAAAAGATTTTAGGCATCAGAAAGATATGAGAAAAATAAGGCAAAATAACTAGTTGTAATGTCCACAGAAATCTTATGGAGGAACCCCAGCGAGTTATTTAAACTTATTGGTATATCTTCATATCATGAAAATATACCCTGCCCTGGCTGGCATAGCCCAGTGGATTGAGTACAGGCCTCAATCCTCCGATTGAACCAAAGGGTCACTGGTTCAATTCCCAGTTAGGGCACATGCCTGGGTTGCAGGCCAGGTCCCCAGTTGGCGGCATGCAAGAGGCAAACCCTGTCTTGATTAGCATAATTATAGAAATCACTGAAGTCTTTGGTAGTATATATTTTCCAAGTTCATTTTTCCTTTTAGAAATGATTTAGTGTATTCTAATTATCTTGTATTTTTTTCCTTATATTTTCAATGTACATTTTATAAGCACTAAATTTCTATTTAAAAAAGACTACAAGTGTTCTAGCTAGCATTGTGATGAATCTGTAGAACATTTTTAGGAAAACTAACATCTCAACAGTTTTAAATCTTCTGATCCATGAACATGTATATAAGTCTTTGATTTCTCTCAGCAATGTTTTATAGTTTTTAGTGTACAGTTCAAGTGTACATTTTGTTAAAAGTTTCCCTAATTATTTATTGGTTTTTTGATGCCACTTTAAATGGTAATTTTATTTTTCAATTGTTCTTTGCTAGACTATATAATTGATCTTTTACATATTAAACATGCATTCTACAAAAATATTAGTGCCATAAATTTTGTTTTATTTTCATTTTAATTGAGTTATCCTTCATGATTTTCTTTTTGTCTTATGGTTTACTTAAAATGTATTAATTTCCAAATACACATTGTTTTCCTCATCTGCATTTTGCTCACAGCACCACACTGCTAAATACTTTAGTGCTCAAATCCTCTCGGGCTGTGAGTCAACAGTCAGGAATATATAGAGGCTGATGTTACTGAATTCCCTTACTTCTCACAGACATTGAATGAAACCTACGAGAAACCCCTGATTACACTCAGCCATCCTTTCTTCTATCTTTGGCTTCTCTAGAAATAATAGCAAAGCAGGAAACAGACAGCCGCTCAAAAGGGATGGATGAAGATTATTGAATAAAGGGACTGTTCACCAAAGTAGGCAGAGTTAAGGGAAATCACAAAGGATGGTGAGGTACCCTGGGGCAAGCAACAGCAGGAAGCAAGTGAAAAGAATGGTTACTGGAAACCACTGAGAGTCCCAAGAAACAGTCGTACAATAGAGAAAGACACAGAGAGAGAGGGCCAAAGAAGTAAACACTGCAATCTCTTTTTATTCCCAATCTCTCTCTCACCAAAAGCTCAAAGGCAATGGAGCCTGGTTTACACAATTCACATAGGTCAACCTCACGAAACATGGAGCAAAATAAAGCTAGAGTGAAGCCCGAAAGGCAGACTGAGAATATTCAGCAAAGACAGTGTGTCATCAATTTCTGCGCATCGAGTTCCAAACATTATTATTGAAACTGCTAGCTTCAAAAGAACAGGATGAGATAATTCCCACAAATACACATTTTTCATTAAGATGCAAGCCACAAACAAAGGACGTTCTGTTTCTAAAGTATATGACTGTCTAATCACTATGCTGTATATCTGAAACCAATACAAAATAACATTGAAAGTAAACTGTACTTGAAAAAAAGATAGTCTCTTTCCACTAGCACTAATAACATCTATTTTTCCTGCTTGACTTTCTTCCTAGGGTCCTATTAAGCCAGAGTGATTGACACAGGGATCTGAAATGTCATCTGAAGTGACATTTACTCTTCCTTTAAAAGCTGCTTAGCTCCAGTCTATGGGGCTATTAGTTCGCTCTTGACTCACTTCAGAAAAAAATGCCAGAAAATGATCCAGGTGTTTTTCAGGACACCAGGAAACCATGACTAAATATGTCAGTGGATATTTGGCCTTCACTATATCTTTTGTGTGTTCCAAATGGAGAAGAATTCTCAGGCAGCTGCCAGCACACACCCAGCACATATGGTCTGTGGTCTGTCCCAGCACTTATTTTAGGATCATTCAACCAGTGACTGCTCTAGTATTTAGTCTAATCCATTCCAACTACTGATAAATTCATTCCTTTCTGGGAATCACTGGGCCACTGTGCAATTAGAAGGGATCTATTTGTAGCTGCTATAAATTGCTTGTCCAGTGACAGGTGTTGATCAACCCTGGTTCTTTTTTAAGGAAAGGTATTAATTGACCGCCAAGAATCAACTCCAGCTATATATTAGGGTAGTCCCTTTTCAAAATTTTTACTACTCCAATTGGCTTAAGCAATTTTGAAACAATAAATATATGAGTCTTGAAAAGTGGGATTTTTAAAAAATAGCTATGACTATCATTTTAAGGAAAAAGTGAAGATAGGGAATATAGAAAATGAAGTCACTTTAACCAAGCCACTAAAATTATTAACATTGTGAAGGTTGAGGCATGAGGAAAAACTCCATTCTTGTTTTAATTAGCCTAGGAATGTAAATATCTTTTTAAACTTTCCAGTCTGGCATCAGTACCTGGGTTTACATCTGGTAACCCTCTATCCCCTGAAAGATTCGTGTATCCATGCTAACTGATTGCCCCCTGAAGCATTTATATACATCCACCTGCTATCCATTATCCAGAGCCCTAGAAGTGACCACCTTCTAGCGCCCATCTTCCAGACCACCTGACTGCCTAACATCTGACTGATAATCATCCTGGACCCGTCAAAGGGCTAAGAATGCAGGACTGATTATTCTTAGGAATGCACTTTTTACCGTAAGAACTCAAGGTTTCTTTTTACTTTGGAACACTTCTTGGTTTTTGCCTGGCTGTTTTAGAGTTTTGCAGACTCTAAAACCCTTGAATAAATCTCTCATTTATTTATAGCAAAGGTTCTTTGATTTCTTTCCACAATTTGTTGGGATGGAAGATAGTCTCTGATTACTTTGCAAACTGCAACAAAGATAGAACTTGGGAAATCTCATGGCAGAGATATCAAATAAACAGCATTATCATCCTTCATCAGCTGAGACTCTGAGAAGCAAAGTCAAGCATCCAGTCAGTGGTAGACCCCACTGGATTGGAATGCAGGTTAATCTGATTCTGATGCCCATATTCCCACCCCACCCCCATATTCGCCCAACAAACTATCAGAGCACCAATCTCTTAACCTCGCAGGACTAGGTTAGCCACATGCATAGAATGTCACTATGCACACAGGTGGTAACACACCAGCCCAATGTTAGGCATTTTTATTCTCTCTTTATGGCAAAGCTTTAAGTAACTTTTCATGATCCTGAACTCCATAAGAGTCATGAGCTCATGAGAGAACTGAATTTTTCATGTCTCTTTTCCCAGGATTCCTTGGGTTTTCTTTAGCAGTTTAGATACAATGATTCCTCAACAGGGATGTCCCAAACAGTTGGCAGCCGCTCAACTGCAAAGGACAGCCAAGGGGGTGTTGGTGTGCAGAGAGATGATGCCAAGTGTCATGTTGCTCTCAATGCATTTCCTTTTAGTAAGAAACACTGCTTAAGTACAAGAAAAGTCAGCCTTCAGGTATCTGACCAAACCTTTGCTGAACAAGCGTGGACTTCAAAATGGAGTTAAATTGAAATGATAATTTAAGAGCAGGACTATTTACAATGATAATAAGAAACTACTGGTTTCAGCTACTGTTAATTAGCCCTGAGATTCTCAGAGATCTCAGGACCTAATGTGTGAGCAAAATAATAGAGCAGCATTGACAACCATGGTCTTGTTAAGTTTATAGACTACACTGGTATGATCCTACATATCCTAAACTTCATCCAAAACAAATAAGTAAACCGACAAAAGGCAGGGCTAGAATTCACAGCACAGCTTTAACTACCAAGGGCCATGCTCTGCTGCTTCCACTAAGTAAAAGCAAATTAGTATTGATTTTACTAAAATGTGCATTTTTGGTATAAATTAGAGTTTTCTACCCCTGTTCCCATTCATAATACCTCTTTGAAAGGTCAATTTATGGATGGAACTCTAACAGATTCAATATATATTTGGGAACTATTTCTCCAAATTAACAGAAGTATTTGAAACTGCATTTAACAAAATCTTTCAAACAATGAAAGGAATGATAAAAACTTGTTTATTAACCCTTAAGTATGTGACTATTGTAATTATTGGTCCTGGGCTAAAAGCAGTCAGTACTTATTTTCAGGAGAAAATAAAATAGGAAGATCTCTAGAACTCTGGGAGGAGAGACAACGTATCACTTAGGTATCTCAAGATCACTAAGCAAATAAATATTAGAAATGTCATTCAAATGTAAGTTTTTTCTGACTTCAATTACATTTTTTACCATAACACAATATAAATATGTATTACTATACTCTATAACACAGTACCTTATATTTTTCTATAATTCTTTTTTTAAATTTTTTACTTATTGATGTTAGAGAGAGTGGGGAAGGGAAAGGGAAGGGGAAAGAGAAGGAGAGAGAGACAAACACTGATTGGTTGTCCCACTTATTTACGCAGTCATTGGTTGATTCTTGTGTGTGTGGAACCCACAGCCTTGGCATATCAGAGCAACACTCTCACCAACTGAACTACCTGGCTAGGGCTGTTCTAGAATTATTAATAATAAGTCATTAATTTGACTTGTTTCTAAAAAGTTTTAACTGACAGGTCAGCATATAAACAAATTGGTTATTCCCTAACTTATATTCTAAAGAATTACAAAACATCAATTTTTAGCAAAAATCAATATGTACATCTTAAAGTAGAATATAAGAATATTGGATCAAAAGTCACATCTCTCAAAGTTAAAGATGTATCAACAATTAAAATTTTTAAAGGCCTCTTACTGAAAAGTCCAAATATTAATTATGAATTCAAGTATTAAAATAAAATGGGAGTGTATTCAAACAGAAAAAAATTTTAAACTGACCCTTGGCCCAGTCTCTACTTGGTATTTGATTTTATATCTTCAAAGCATTAGAGAGTTGAAAGGGCATATATTTGCTGAAAGGTTTTCAGTAGCGTCTGTTAATTACTACCAAATACCATGGTGACCAGCCTTCCCCGGAGCCAATTACAGCACTCTGTGAACAGAGGTATGGACAGAACAATGCCCTATATGACATGTAAAGTACAAGTAAGTTAGAATTTTTGATGCCTGGCATAAATACACAGTACTATCTTCATGACCTGCTGAATTAAGTCATAAATCATAGAATATCAAAGAAGATAAGCCTCTCAGAAAAATAGACAGTATTTCTTGTTTCTCTACCCTTCATTATATAGGTTTAAATGAAAATAGAAAAGGGACCTGGATGAGAAACAAGAAAGACTGTATTACTGAACTTATAAAATAGTCATGGAATTTCTCTTTTCTCAGACAAGCTTAGATTGATCAAGACATAGTTTGATTCCCACTACACGGTAGGGGTCATGTAGACAAAAAAACAAGATACTTTAATCTCTCTCTCTCTTTGTGGTACCCCAAAGCCCTACACACAGTGTTTAATGGGAGAATAATCCTAGCACATGGAGAACCCAAGCCTGTTATTTACAGACAAAGTTGGGAATCCGAAATGCTGCTAGTGACAGAAATAGGACTCAAATCCATAACAATGAATTCTGAATTAAATGCACAAGCTGTATTTTTCTAAAAAGAGGTCTAGGAAAATTCAGAGAAATCTGAAGTCACAGTAATTTCTTTAAGAAATATTTATTGAGCCTCTACTCTGTACAAGGTGTAATCCTAGATACTGGGAACATGAGTGAACAAAACACAGTAAACCTTGCCCTCATGGATTTAACACTCTATTGAGGAGTAAAACAGTTTAAAATAATTTTTAAATTAAAAAATAAACTCCCCAAACAACATATAACTTCAAAATGTAAGTGCTACAAAGAAAACAAACAAGAATAATGAAAAAGAATAAACAGTTAAGTCAGAGGGAGAGACCTAAATGTAATTTAGATAAGATGATCAGAGAAGAAAACTTCATAGACACAACATTTAAGCTGAAATACAAGGAACATAGAGCCTTCCTAGCACAGCTGTTTGGGGTTCTTTTTTCTAATGGGAAGTGTTGTGAGAAGAGTGCTCAAAACAGCATGAAGGAAAAGTCTATTTTTCGGAGTTTATAGGAAAGGGAGTTTGGTTTGTAGGACAATATAGGAGACTGGAAATCACAGAGCTATGTAGGATATAGAAATTAGGTTTTAATTTTTTAATTATTTATACTATAATGCATTTATATATTTACAGAAGATGAACATTTAAATGTTAACAGGTTTTAGTTTTTTTATATAAGGCTGTGGTAAACTTCTTTCAACAAAATTTTTTTTATTATTGTTCAAATACGGTTGTCTCCATTTTCCCCCCACCACTCACCCCCCACCCCAGCCAACTCCACCTCCCACCCTTAATCCTACACTCCTTTGGCTTTGTCCATGGGTCCTTTATACATGTTCTTTGATGACCCATTTTATTTTTGTTATGATGGTAAATCACTGAAAAGGAGTAACATGATCAGATGTTTTTTAATATCTCTCTGTGTGCTGTGTGTGTGGAGTAGATAGACTAGATGGGCTCCCCAGAAGACCCATCAGCAGGCTATTAAAATAGTCTATGGAAAATGATGACGATTTTTGTCTTGAGTGATGCAGAAAATTAGATTTGAGATATACTTGGATGTAAAATCAATACAACTGGCTGATGGGTTGGATGCAGAAATGGAAACGGAGAAGGGCCAGATTAATTCTCAGTTGCCAGCTCCAGTAACTGGATCTATGGCAGTGCCAGTAACTGAGATGGACACTGGCAAGACTGAAAAAGGTCCAGGGTGAGAGAGTAAAGCTAATTTCAGTTTAAGAAACATTCAGTTTCAAATATCTGTGAGATATTCCAGGGGAAACAACTAGATGATTCAACATGGGACTGGGTGTTCAGAGGAAAGTCTAACTGAGAGTAACACAGGATCTTGAGTTTTCATGACTACACAAGAGGAAAAGAACAAGCCTTATGTCTTGTCAAGATTTGATAGGCTGCCTTTCGTAAATTCAAATCCTGAAGGGGATATTAACTCAGTAGTAGGGAAGACAGTTAGGAAAATCTACAACAGAAGGAGATAGAGAAATTGTCTGACTTTGCATGGAGTCTGGGTGGAGGGGAGAAAAAGGCTTCCAAATCATTTGCTATCAAAGGCAAGCTCTCATGCAAGGTTAGATGAACTCCTATCACCTACATGGTAAAAAAAAGTGCTACTATGTTTCATTCTTGTAAATGTTCTTACTTTTGATAATAATTTTAAGTGGTCCTGAGTTGATAGCATCACCTGGCATCTGATAGGAAAGGATCTAACTGTACTAGTAATTACAATAAAAATAAATAGTTTAAGTTTTGCAGTTAAAAGACAGGAATTTTCAGGGAGTTCCAGCCAAGATGGAGGTGTAGGTAGAAATGCTTCACTTCCTCATACAACCAAAAGAAGGACAACAACCAATTTAAAAACAAAAAACAACAAAAGCTTCCAGAAAATCAAACTGCACGGAAATCTGACAACCAGGGAGTTAAAGAAGTACACCAGTCATCCAGAATTGTGCACTGAGACAAAGAAATATGACCCAAATGAAAAAACAGATCAAAACTCTCGAAAAAGAACTAAGTGGTAAGGAGATAGTCAACCTATCAGATACAGAGTTCAAAACACTGGCCCTCAGGATGCTCAAGAAATAGAGTTTGATCTGCAAAATGAAGGAAGAAAGGAAGTCTATACAAAATGAAATGAAGAAAAATGCACAGGGAACCAACAGCACAGGGAAGGAAACCAGGACTCAAATCAACAATTTGGAACAAAAGGAAGAAATAAACATCCGACCATAACAGAATGAAGAAACGAGAATTCAGAAAAATGAGGATAGGCTGAGGAACCTCTGAGACAACTTTAAATACTCCAACATCTGAACCATAGGGGTACCAAAAGGAGAAAATGAAAAGCAAGAAATTGAAAGCTTATTTGAACAAATAATGAAGAAAAACTTCCCCAATCTGGTGAAGGACATAGACTTCCAGGAAGTCCAGGAAGCTCAGAGGAAGAAATTGGATCCAGGAAGAAATACACACCATAACTAAATTACCCAAGATTAAAGATAAGGAGAGAATCTTAAAAGCAGCAACAGAAAATGAGACAGTTACATACAAAGAAGTGCCCACAAGACTATCAGCTGATTTCTCAAAAGAAACCTGACAGGCAAGAAGGGGCTGGAAAAAAAGTATTCAAAGTCATGAAAGGTAAGGACTTAAATCCAAGATTATTACTCTGTCCAGCAAAGCTATCATTTAGAATGGAAGGGCAGGTAAAGTGCTTCCCAGATAAGGTCAAGTTAAAAAAGTTCCTCATCACCAAGCCCTTATTATATGAAATATTAAAGGAACTTATCTAAGAAATACAAGAAGATTAAAAATATGAACAGTAAAATGACAACAAACTCACAACTATCAACAACCAAACCTAAAAAACAAGAACAAAAACTAAGCAAACAACTAGAACAGAAACAGAATCACAGAAATAGAGATCAAATGGAGGATTATCAGCGGGGAGGTAGAGGGGGAGAATGGGGAGAAAAGCAGCATAATTGATAGACACAAAATAGACAGGAGTAGGTTAAGAACAGTATAGGAAATGGAGAAGCCAAAGAACTTATATGTACGACCCATGGACATGAACTAAGGAGGGTGGGAGTGGAGGAGGGGAATGCCGGAGGTGGTGGGTGCAGGGTGGAGGAGCATAAAAGGGAGGAAAAATTGGGACAGCTATAATAGTATAATCAATAAAATATAGTTTAAAAACACAGTAATTATCAGACTAGATTTTTAAAAATCATCTAGCCACACACCTAAAATTAACTACATAAAAGAGTAACAATAAAAGTATGGATAAAAGCATACCAGGCAAATACTATGAAAACAAGCTTACAAACCTATGTTAATATTAGTGCATACATACTTTAAAGCAAAAGGCATTATTATCCATCAAAAGATTTATTAGATAATAATAGAAAACTTTAACAAACCAGAAAATTATAACAATTTTAAAGCTGTTTTCTCCTAATAATACAGCTTTAAAAAAAAAAAAAAGAAACAGAATAACAAGTAAATGAAAATACTAGCATAACTGGAGATTTTTAATATTTACCTATTAGTAGATGACATAGCAAGCACAAAGAAAAATTTCAACAAACCTATGATTTTAGTATATAATATTATATAATAAAATAATATAATAAAGGAGCCATCTCATACCACTGGGAGAAGGGTAGCCTTTTAAATAAATGAAGCTGGGGCAATGGGTTAGTATTTGGAAAAAAGTAAACTTAGATCCACAGTTTATACTATACATAAGAATAAATTCCAAATGGATCACGGATTTTAATCTAAAATAAAGTATTATGCCCTGGCTGGTATGGTTCAGTGGATTGAGTGCCAGCCTGCAAACCACAGGGTCATGGGTTTGATACCCAGTCAGGGCACATGTCTGGATGGTGGGCCAGGTCTCCAGCAGGAGGCAAATGATTGGCAACCACACATTGATGTTTCTCTCCCTCTCTTTCTCCCTCCCTTCCCTTCTCTAAAATAAATAAATAAAATATTTTTTAAAAATTAAAATAAATGTTACAAATACTAAAAGAAACACAGGTGTATTTTTCTAATATCTATGTGTAGAAAAAGACTTTTGCACTAGGAAACAATGTTCCAGACAAAATTAATGAAAAGAATGAAAAATCTGACTACATAGACAAGAGAGCATCTATTGGCCTGATATAGTTGAGGAGAACACAGCATGACTCTTATCACATTCCTGCCAAGACTGTATGACCTGACAATGGTCATGAGGACACAATGAAAAAAAAACCTAGGTTGAATGACATCTGATAGATTGAGAGGCCTGTAATTTATCAAATTCATGAGTCAGGAAAAAGACCAAGGAATAGTTCAAAAGATATTTAAGGAACATCACAACTAAAATCTGTGCATAATGCTGGATTGGATCCAGGATCAGACAGAAAACAAGATACATTGTTGGGATAGTTGGAGTGATGTAAATAGGGTTGGTGAATTGAATGGTGAATTGGCAGTGTGTTAACACAGATTTCCTCTTGGGATAATTATATTATCCTCATGAGGTGAAAGGAGAAATAGACTGGACTATTTAGGGTAGATCAGGCATCATGCCTGCAATCAGCTCTCAAGTGGTTCAATAATGATAATAAGCATAAAATGTATAGTATATACATGTATAAACAGATGTAAAAAGAGAGAAAGGGAATATGAGTGATGAAGCATAATGGTAAAATATCAATAATCAAGTCATCTATGTGAAGGAAATAATGGATATACGGGGTTTTGTTTTGTTTTTTACGATTATTGCAAATTTAATGTAGTTTGAAAAAAATTTTAAATACTAATTTATTTTAAAACTTAAAATAAATTATGCAAAAAGCAATGAGCACTATCTCCATATACAGATATGAAGTAATCTTCAGGATATAATTAAGTGAAAAGCAAGGTATAGGAACAGTGTGCCTATTATTAGTAATAGAGTTATTTTGCAATTACTACACATACAATGAAAAATAAGGGAATTAAGTAATTATACTATTATTAAGAACTAAGATATTCAGTTTAAAGAGAAAAAATACAAACATTATTAATGAAGTAAATCTGCACTCTTTAATCCTGAATTTTATATCAATACTAACTCATAATTTCCTTCTTTCTTAAAAAAATGTATTTTCTAGTTCTTCCCATTGAAACAGCTGAGAAGTAATGAAAATCTAGTAGCTAAACATCATAACTGCCCAAATAATAGTATCCAAAAACCAAATAACAACAGCCAGGGCTCCTTGGAAAAATAGGTAATTCTAGGTCATAGGAAATATACAAAATGAACCTGGTGCATATTTTTGTACAAGAAAGAAAGAAAAATATCAGAGTACTTGCTAGGCTAGTATCAAAAGGACACCAAAGCTGTTTGCAGAAACACTGTGGCTAAAAGTACAAAAATTAAGCATCAAAAAGAATAATGACTACGGTTGATTGAAAGAACAAATATATTAGTTAAAATTTACTAATTAATAGTGATATTTTTAAAATTAAAAAGATCAGTCCCCTTTGGAAATCTCCAGGATGTCAATATATTTATCTGAAAGCCAGAAAGTTAAAGAACCAAACACTGACTCTGCCTTTCTGTATGAACTATATCTCAAACAAATATATCTTCCACTAATACATTATGTGACCTGCATAAATTTCTTCCCCTCTGAGTCTTGTTATCCATCTTAAATGAAGATAATGATGCCTACCTCATAATGCCATTAAGAGCATTAAAATAGACAATATATGTAAAGCTTTGAGTTCAGGGGATTATCCGCTCTGCAAAGGACTTTTTCTACTCCTTAAGTGCAATTAATATCTACTCGTTTTATATTCCCCAGTTCATCAGTTTATCATTAAATTTTACCCAAGGGCCTATTATGTATCATTCACTCTGTTAGAGTTGAAATATGAAGGAGATTAAGACGTTGCTCCCTGACCTCAAAGCACTTTTGATCTAGAAAAATAACCACCCAGAAGATAGTTGGGACTCATTAAATATCTGTTGAGTTAAACAGAAATTTCAGACTGGTTTAGATTTCAAGAGCCTGTCATGCTTCTTGTGCTACAAAAATAAAAGAGGACAGTAGCAATCCTGGTACCAAATTACAAAAAAAAATAATATAAAAGAAAAGCTAAATTAACAATAACACCAAGTCTACAAAAAAAGAATAGATTTGATATTATTAGATTTATAGGTAAGTGTCCAGAGGCTCTTTCTGTGTATCAGTCCCAGTCAGCCTGCCTGCACACAGACACCGTTAAGCTATTCAGGTCACATTACCTGCATAGGACAAATGGGGCAAGAGTGAGGATTAATGAAGACAAATAGCATTTGAAATGGCAGGATCTAATTCTAGGTGAGCTGTCCTAGAGATGACAGCTGAAATTCATGCATACCCCCAAACTACACCCAACAGCAATTTATTATATGCATGAAATGAGATGAGAATCAATGACCCAGAGTGTGCGTGCCTGCTGGGAATCTCCTGCAATAATCAGGCAGCAAGCCAGAAGCAAAAATCTATTCTACTCTGGGTAGAAAGATTTCTATGTTTAAAAAAAAAAAAACCTATAAACAGGCTAGTACTCCCTGAGAAATCCTGAGAAACAGGGATGGAAAATGATTTATGGGGTTAGTTTCACCTGTTATAACCAGCTGTGAATTATTTAATTACAGTACGTACTTTTTCTAAAGGTGTTACTGATAAGCACCAGAAAGAAAGCAAAAGAATACAAAAGTAGCAAACTCATAAACTTGCAAAAAACTTTAAAGATACTAAAAATTGTTCATTGCACTGTAAGCTATTGTGGTGTTTGTGCAGTAAATCTGTAGCCATATCTATGGTGACAAAACTGACTTAAAGACAGTTTCATAGACCAGTGCTTACCAGTATTCTTCACCTCATAACATACCTAGAAGATGGGGATGTTTGCACAGCCCTTGACTACTGAAGGTAGTTGGCCAGGAAGTGCTGCTGTCCAGATTCTGCCTAGCTGACCTAGTTGTCCCTGTAATGTATTCACTATACACCTCATGTTGCTACGCACTATTGCTAGACTGAAGGTGTTCACTCTGTTCCCTGAGTGGTCTTATGAGTTCTGACACGAAGATGGGGGACCCAGGTTAGATAGACTTCCGCACACTCATCCAAGTTGCTCCACCTCTTGTTTTGTTAAAGAAAAAATTCTACTACAAAAAAAAAGTATTTGGAAAATTATTTCTTTGATTCTGAAACCATTGAAATGGAATTTAAAAATAAAAGTGAGCTTGGAGACTAGATAATGCATTACAGCATGTTTCTCAACCCTGTCTGTCTGTCAGAATCTAGTGAGGTTTTAAAAAAATAGAGACACCTGAGCCCTACCCTCAGTAATTCTGAATCAGTCCTGGTGAATCTCAGGCATTTAGCATTGTTTAAAATCTCCCCAGGTGATTCTCAGGTTAACCAGGTTTCAGAAACATTGAATTAGAAAGATCTATAGGCCAGGTAGAAAATGTCCTTTAATATTATGCAATCAGTTGGGACTGAGATATGCTTGACAGTTTTATTTGCCAGTTGCAAATACCTCATGTGGGTTCTAATTTTCTAATTTTTAGGACAGTAACATTGACTCTTGTAGGGTGTAAGTTTTTTACACCAAGGAGTTTTACCTGAGAAAAGCCAATGTGATCAATGAGAGGAGGAAGACTGGGAGACCTCAGCACTGGAAGAGAGGCTTATTGATTTTCCTTAACAAGACAGAAAAATTGATACAAATTGGTGAGGATGCATTGTGGTCAGACCTCACACTCTCTGTCTCTCCCGTCCTCTCAGAAACCAGTTAGTGAAAGGCAAGGAGTCAGAGTCACTTAAAATGGAAACTCACCAAGAGGATAGAGATGAACACTGGAAACAAAGCAAAACAATAAAAAGGAAAGAGGAAAAAGAAGTCAAGGGAGGCACAGGAAAGAAAATCTGATGAGATCAGGCACGTTCAGGGTGGTACGACCATAGACAATGGGGAAAACAGAGAAAGGGCCATCAAGGAAGATGTATAAGGGACACATGGAGACTTCTGCCCAAGACGGAGGCATAGGTGGAAACACTGTACCTCCTCTCACAACCAAGGTTAAGGACAACAAATATTTGTAAACAATAACACAACCAGAACACAGAAAATTGAACTACGGAAGTCCAACAACCATTCAACCAGACTGGTAAGAGGGGCAGAGTCAGCAGCTGGCGGAGAGGGAAAGCAGCAGGAAAACGTGGTGGCTGCCAGGCTCCGGAGCGCTGGGCAATGTAGGTGGCGTGGAGCTTGCAGACCCCAGATGCAGGGAGGAGATGAGGAGAGCACACAAGGCACGCAGGGCAGTTGGCCAACCATGGACACACATTCACATGCAGATAAACTAGGAAAGAATGGGCAGTGAGACAGACCGCACAGCCCAGGGCCCCAGCGACGGGCAATAAAGCCTAAAAACACTGATTGAAAAGGTGCCAGGAGAGGCTCCCAGCCTCACAGGAGAGGTCTCTGGGGAGACTGGCAAGGTCCCGGAGCGTGCATAGGCCCTCCCACCTGGGAACCAGCACCAGGGTGGCCCAGTTTGCTTGTGGGAGGCAGCAGAGGGGATGCAAATTTGAGAGAGCGCGAACAGGCGCCATTGTTCCCTCTCCGACCCCGCCCCCACAGACAGCGTCACAACTTGGCGACTAGGCTGCCCCGCCCTAGTGAACACCTAAAACTCCACCCCTCATATGTAACAGTTTTGACTCAAACAGAAGAAAATGACTCAAACAGAAGAAAAGCTCAGAGTCCCAGAACCAATACTTTTAAGCAAGCAAGAGTTAGCCAACCTATCAGATGCACAGTTCAAAGCACTGCTAATCAGGATGCTCACAGAACTGGTTGATTTTGGTCGCAAATTAGATGAACAAATGAAGGCGTTCATAAGTGAATTGATGGAAAATGCACAGGGAACCAGTAGTGATGGGAAGAAAACTGGGACTCAAATCAATGGAGTGGACCAGAAGGAAGAAACAAACAACCAAGCAGAAAAGAATGAAGAAACAAGAATTCAAAAAAATGAGGAGAGGCTTAGGAACTTCCAGGACATCTTTAAACGTTCCAACATCCGAATTATAGGGGTACCAGAAGGGGAAGAGGAAGAGCAACAAGTGGAAAACTTATTTGAACAAATAGTAAAGGAGAACTTCCCCTATCTGGCAAAGGAAATAGACTTCCAGGAAGTCCAGGACGCTCAGAGAGTCCCAAAGAAGTTGGATCCAAGGAGGAACACACCAAGGCACATCATAGTTACATTAGCCAAGATTAAAATGAAGGAGCGAATTCTAGAAGCAGCAAGAGATAAGGGGATGGTTACCTACAAAGGAGTTCCCATCAGACTGTCAGCTGATGTCTCAAAAGAGACCTTACAGGCAAGAAGGAGCTGGAAAGAAGTATTCCAAGTCATGAAACACAAGGACCTACATCCAAGACTGCTCTATCCAGCAAAACTTTCATTCAGAATGGAAGGGCAGATAAAGTGATTCTCAGATAAGCTCAAGTTCAAGGAGTTCATCATCACCAAGCCCTTACTATATGAAATGTTAAAGGGACTTATCTAAGAAAAAGAAGATAAAAATATGAACAGTAAAAGGACAGCAAATTCACAGTTATTAACATCTACACCTAAAACAAAAGCAGACTAAGCAGTCACCTAAAACAGGAGCAGAGCCACAGAAATGGAGGTCACAGGGAAGGTTAGCAACAGGGGAGTGGGAGGAGAGGGTGGGGAGAAGGTACAGAGAATAAGTAGCATAGACAGTGGGGAGAAAATAGACAGGGAGAGGGCAAGAGTAGTGTGGGAAATGTAGAAGCTAAAGAACTTATGATACA
>PVKM010018199.1:0-25239 GCA_004027735.1 Carollia perspicillata
GGCAAAAAGAGGGGTGAAAACCATGGGAGGAGAGCAGAGAGAGATGAGAGATGGTGGTTCAGAAAGGGGATGCTGAGGCAGATAGGGGGTGGGGTTTGCAGGGAGAGGGGAGCAGAGATCAAGACAGAGACAGGCTGCCATCTGCAGTGCAGGGCAGCACCTCCATTAAGCAGCAGAAGAAAACACTGCAATGTTCAGTAGAGACAGTGGCCAAAACCCAACAAGAATGAGAAGGAAACAGGTGGTGGTGAGGATGGTAGGCAGAGGAAAAAAAGCTGGGACAGGGCAAGGATGAGTATCAGCGGATGGGACCAGCAGAGCCAGCCCAGCAGCTATCTGGGGCCAGCAGGTCCTCACCACTTTCTCCTCAGCTATATTCTCCCCTCAAAGACCCTAAAGTGGGCTACACTGCCTGGAGGACCAGCTTTGCCCACCCAGGACCCAGACTTGGGTTCTGGACTAAGGAATGCCCAGTTCCTGAGCAGACCATGGACCCTCCCCTCTTGACTGGCCCAGGAAGGCCTGTGCTTCCCTGCTGCTCCTGGCTGGCTGTCCCAGGAGCCACAGCAGGCCAATCAGCACTCAGTAGTACATTCAGCCATCTGTCACCAAGCACCTGCTCTGTGCCCAGTGCCAAGCATCTCTGCTGGGGCAGCAGAGATCAACCAGATATGGGTCCAGCCCTAAGAGAGGAGGCCCATGGGCCTGTAGGAGTCCAGAGTAGAGATATATCTAGCCTGAGTAATCAAGGAGGACTTTCAGGGGGAAGCAGCAGCTCATATGGAGGGTGAGCTTAGAGCAAAGGCAAAGAGATTAGAAAGATGAGGTACATTACCAAGAAATTTCTAATTTTTTAAAGCAACCTGAGGTCACAGAGGATAGTGAGAGACAATGTGAGTGGCAGGAGGGGCAAATGTATGCATTGGGGAGTGGCCCATGAACAATTCTGTGCTGCATGGTCAGCACACAATCTATTGGACAAATGCAGCTAGATACCAAGTAGACACTAAGGTAAGAGGAGGAAAGCAAAACAAGCCACCACCACATCCACAGGCCTCCATTTCCTGTGGCAGCCACCTCTATTCGGTCTTGTAGGAACACAGTGGAGCTGTGGAAGTACCTAAGCTTAGATAGCTCTATTCCAAAGAAAGAAATGGACCTGTGGGTAGAAAAGAATGTCCAGAAATCAGTGGGGTCACCAAGTAAGCCAGAGGCTCCCAGGGATCAGGATCAGGATCAAGGCCTGGCTAACCCTCAATCCTGGAGGACCAGGGAGGTGGCCCTGTCCACCGCCTCTCCTCTTTGATGTACTCCATGAGCAAAGATCTACAGCTGCCATTGGGACTCCCAAAGCACACATAGATACGCACACTGGCCTCATTCCCAAACACAGCTGTGTGCTACACCCAGATGGCCAAAGCCACCAGGGACAACTTCAGGACTTAAGAAAGACCAGCTACAGCAAGATTATGCCAGGCAGTGAGAAGATCTTTGAGAAAAGGGACTCTTCTGTCTCTCTTAGCCTCAAGAGCCTTATTTAGAAACTAAAGAAAATGTTAGCACCCACCTTAAGGCTCACGACTATAAAATATGTCTCTGCCCTGGCCCACTGCACATACTCAAGTTACAGCAAGCCCCTCAAAGGCCTTCATAGCAACCTGCACAAAACAAGGGGACAGGCCTGACAACAACTAACCCTCATACTAGGTCCAGACTAATGGCATCTCAAGATGCTAGACAGAAGTCACACACACACACTGTTCACATGTGCAAGGGCATGCATGTATGCACAGCAAACTCCTATTTATCCTTCAAAATCTTGCTCTGGTAACACCTCTTCTGTGAAGCTGCCTCTGCCCTCTCCCTCTCCCACATCATTCTATCACTTAAGGCCTGGGAACTGTACTCCTCATTGCTGTGTAATGGTGCCTAATTATCCACCACTGGCCCTGCCCCAGCCATGAGAACAGCCTGAGGTCCAGCTCTATGCCCCCAGCTCCTACAAAAGGCTGTGCACAGGGCAGACATGTAGTATGTTCTTGGTGGCCACTGTCTAATATGAGCCATGGGCTCTGAGGGCAGAGTCATGACACTGAACAAAATATCCCATTTCTCAAATTCAATCTCCTCTTACACAGTCTCCTCTCATGGTCATATACAACAGCTGTTATGAGAAGTAGCCATTAGACCTAGGATTAGAATTAGCATCTATGTTGATCCAAAGTCTGGTCTTGGGTAACCGAAGCTGACTCCAGTGGGTCCCAGCCCTGAAGAAGCAGTGTGGAAGAGGTGACCAGCTTGGGAGGCTCTGAGTGACCTTGGGCTAACTGCTTAAGCTCTCCACACTTCAGTGCCCCACCTCTGAATTGGAAGTAATACTTGTAACCACAACATGTGCGAGGCTCAGAAAAACGCTCAGTAAATGTATGTTGGTCTCAGCCCCATTCAATTCTTACTTAAATACACCCCCATTTTATAGATGAGGGAAGAAGGGCACATGGCCTGTGTCCCTATCCTCAAGGAGCTCCCAGTGTGGCTACTGGAAGAGAAAACAATTTGAGCACCACCTGCCTGAGGGCAGAGATCAGCACACAATTCAGTCCAATAAAATCCCACACCCTCAATTGCTACCTGCTTCCTATTTCCCACCCTGCATAGCTGGGGCTGCTGTCACACACAGCAGCTGCTAGGTGCTCAGACTGCAGAGACCCTCCACCCTCTGAGAAGGAAGCTGTGACCTTGGTCCTTGGGGACACAGATGCTCTACCCATTCTATGCATGGTTAGTGGGGCCTTCCTGTGTCAAGCTCACAGACAGACCACTGAGAGCAGCAGGGGGACTCTAGGGGTCCAGGAAGGGCCTGGCCCAAGGGGGCTCAGAGAATGCAGAATGACCAAGCTGTGTTTTGAAGAATAAGCAGAAGTTAGGTGAGGAAGAGGGCCTGAGGGCAGACAGTCAAAATTCCCACTCTGTGCAGGATTACGTATCAGGGGAGCCCCAGACACTCCTGTGCGACAGGTCTCCCTTTGTGATAAGCAAAGGGAGCCTTCTGATGGTGGGACAGAGGACAGGCACACAGGCCCTACCACACTTGGAGTTAGCCCAGAAGGAGGAAGCAGGGACAAGTTCAGTAGCACAAGTGCCAGCAGTGCAGGAAGCCTTATCAGTGTCACTCTGGCTCCTCTCACCACATCCTCAGCTCAGCCAGATAGGAGTGGAGCTGACGTGCCTCTGAAGTGACAATCCCACTCAGGGAAGGCAGAAACAGGAGCCCCCTTCTGACAACAACCACAATTCAGCCTCTCTGAACCTGGCTGTGGACAGGGCCAGCAGCCCCACCTTGGGGAAATGAGGGAGACTCACCAGACACAAAAGAATGCCCATTGGAGCTTGGGCTCAGCAGGCACTCCCTGTGGCCAGAGTGCTATGGAGGAGAGAGGTGCTCTTGCCCCTGCCTCGTGGCTGTGGCCTTTCTCACAACCCAGAGCATGGACAGAAGCCTGCCAAGCCCTCTCCTGTCCTCCCAGGCAGCAAACTGCCCATGGGATGGACAAGCCCATAACAAACATATGCCTCTGCACAACTGTGCTGCATGGCCACCAAACCCACAAGGACAGAAGACCCCCCAGGGCCGGTCTTACCTGAACTAAGAGGAATTTATCACTTACTGCCTACTGAATCTGGAATTTTACAGACATCAAGTGCTCCCTCCTCACAGGTAAATGTCTTCAACTCCATTAACAGATGCCAGGTGAGCAGAGATAAATCAGGACATTGAACTTAAGGTCTTCATAGTGAAGACTGAGAGCTGAATAACACTGCTGCTCCCAAGCTCCAAACCTGGAGGACAAGCACCCGGGAGACCGCACCCTGCCCATGACACTCCAGCTGGCCCATGGGTGTAGACTGTGCCTTCAGGCTTACCTGCTGTACTGATGCTGGGTGGCCCTGCTGGGACTGCTGAGCCCTGAGCCACAGGCCATCCCCTCCTGGGGCCTCTGACTCTCAGAGTGCCCAGATCCCATGCTGGTGATGACACATGCCCACATCTGAATGGCATGACACAAGGCAGGAATAAGTTACTTACTAGAACCTAAGGCTGGAGGGGAGGGAAGTCAGAGGGAGAGATGGCCCACCTTCCCAGTCAGCACTGTGTCCAGGCACTGTGCTATGTAGCAAAGCTGGGGGCCCCTCCAGCAGCCGAGAACAGCTGCTGCAGAAGTTATCCTACATGGCCACCCATAATCCTTCATGCAGAATGTCCCCAGAACCCCAAACCACATCTGCACACACACTCATACTCACACATCCAAGGGGGGCTTTATCCAGCTCCCTCTAAGGGACTCACCACCCAGCTGCTGGAATCCCTGAAGGCCTTCACCTTCCTCACCATCTCCTCCAGCTCTGCTGCTCTGCCACCTCAATCAGCCTGTCTTCGAGCCAGTTGTACCCAGGTGGTGGGCGGCACCACCTCACTGCTTCCTCCCAGCAACGCTGTGGTCAAAGGACCACAGTGACAGGATGCACATCCTCATACCCTCCCACAGACACTCTCAGACAAGCAGGGACCGATATACAGATGGTCAGGCAAGTGGAAGGCCAGGTTTTCCCACAGATCTCTCAACACACACAGCTGGGCCCTGTTCTGGGTGTTACACCCCAAGAGGGAAAAGTGAGGCTGGGCCACTAGAATTGGGAGTCAAAGGCCACCAAGTGGCCAGAGCTGCCCTCCCCCAGGCAGACATTACAAGACAGGATATTCTGCCCATGGACCCCTGGGTTTCTGGCTCTCTGCCCATACCTGGGGTCTTCATGCTATGAGAGTCCAGCCACACTGCAAAGGCTGTTGACAGTACAGAGCCAGCCTCAGGCTCCTCAGCCCCCTGAGAGAGATCTGACACTAGGGTGGCTTGCCCTGTTCCCACACTCCTCCCAGGAACCAGGTGTCATTTGGGCAGGGTCTTAGGAGTGCTTGCAAAGACAGCAAGGAGGAAGGAGAAGAGGTCAGCTCCAGCCCACCACTCACTGCCACATTCCACAAGCCCCTTCCAACCTCAGTTTGAACTATAAACTTCAAAGGAAGTTGAAAGAAGCGTACAACAAACTGCCAGATACCTTCCCCACAGGCACTATTACCCCTGGGCCACACTCATTTTGTCTCTTTTTGTTGTAAAACATTATGGGTGGTTGGCTTACATATTTGCTGAACCTCTGCAAAGTAAGCTTCAGACATCATGATCCTTTACCCCCAAATACTTCACCCTTAAATATTTCAGCATATTTCCTAAAAATAAGAATGTTCTCCTAAATACCCATAGAAACATTAGCACACCCAATATGTTAAGTATTTGTTTAATACTATTATCTGATAAGCAGCCCGTATTCAAATATCCCTAGTTCTTTCCCAAAATATTCCTTATGTCTCTGTTGTTTTTAGATCTGGGATCCAACATGGATCACACATTGCTTTTGAATGTCATGTCTCTTCTTTCCTTTAATACAGAATATTACCTGCTACACCTACTGATTATTTGTTATTGTATACATTTTTTTTCTCTTTCGTCACACATTTTTATAAGTACAAACCAGTCACAAAAATGCTCCACACTCTAGATTCATCTGATTATTTCCTTGTGATTAAGTTCAGGTTAAACACTGATTTGGCAAGAGGACTACAAAGATGATGTTGCATCCTTCCGGCCACATTATGTGGAGATATGCCCTGCTTAGTATACTGAACTTGACCCCCATGGTGGGACAGCCTTTGCCAGGTCTGTGCTGTAAAGGTAACCTTCCTCCTGGTCATCAATTATCTGAGGGCTGACACACTGCCACCTTGTGAATGTCTGAGGCCAACAAATTTTCACACAGTGCATTCATCATCTATTAATACTTTGCTACTCAAGTGGGATCCACAGACCAATAGCATCACAATTATGTGGGAGCCCAGCTGACACAAATCAGAATTTCAGTGCTGTCTTCCCTGCTCCAGACCTGCTGAGTTAGACTCTGCACTGTAATAAGTCCCCTGGTACTCAGTATGCACACTGATGTCTGAGCAGCACTGCACCGGTCAGCTTTGACTGAACCAAGTCACCCAAGGCAACTACCACATCCTGTGTGACCTGGCATTCCATACAGAATGCCCCTGCCTGTGACTCTGTGTGGAGAGGTTGGGGATATCACCATTGTGTTTGAATCTGTTACCATCATAATTCTTTTTGATGCTTAAACTCTCCTAAATTTGGCCAGTGGGAGCCTGTGGCCATATTGCCATTTGTCTTGAAGTACTTCCTTGCTTTCTGACACTACGAGATGCTGCAGGCTCAGCTTTCCCTGCTCTTTCCCTGCCCCAGCCCAGAATGAGTAATTTCTCCAAGGAGTCCTGATCCCTTCCCTTTAGGAAGAGGTGTGCTGATTGGTGCAAGCATCGTTACTCCTAGGCATCTCACTGAATCTTTAGGCCATGCCCTGGTCTGTCTATGCTTACCTCCACTTTAAAGATAAGAAAAGGAATGCTGAGACATTAATTTGGACCCATGGCTAAGAAGGAGCAGGGTCAGGACTCTGTGGTTTTGTGGTGGCTGTAAACAAGTATGGCTCAAATCTCGTCTCCTCTGGCAAACCAATTAGACTAACAGCCCCAGCAGCTGCCCTCTGGGGCCATTCCTGCATTCCAGTCAAGGCTGTTCTGGTGACTGTGGGCATGGTGGGTTGCAGAGACAACAGGCTCCTCCAACAGGCAGCTGGGGCCCAGGGGCCTCTACAGCACTGTGCTGTAGCCTGGCCCTCCACAGGGCCTGCCTTCCTTGGCTTCTTCTAAGTGGGCTTGTGGTACTCCCACATAGTGAGTGAGAGGATGAGACACAGGAAGGCCTGGGGGTGGCCAGAACCAGACCTGGGGCGTGGCTCTTGACCCCAGGCTGGTGGTAACTGTATGAGGGGGTAGCTTTGCCTTCTCATTCTGCCCAGGAAATTCTGCCTCTCCCTCCAGCAAGTCCGGCGAACTCATTCATGAAGAGGAATCAGGCAATTCTGCCTTCAGGGCAGCACTGCTCACCAAGGCCTGTGATCTCCTAGTGACAAATTTGGCTTGGTCAGAAGCTCCAGAGTTGCTGCAGTGCCCTTGGCTTGAGAGGCACTATGGAGAGAGGAGCTGGAAAGAGAGGCCTGGCCTCCCTGAGAGGGTGTTAAGCCTATGGACCCCCGGGCCCAGCTCCAGCCAAGCTTGAGGGATAAGTAGTTCAGGCTCTTGCTTGGGAGCAGAGCCTGGGTCCCAGAAATCTCAAGACACATGGCTGAGAGGCTTTGGCCAACAAAACCTTTTAGCCTCATGCAGCACCAAGAAGTTTTGCCCTACAACTTCCCAAAGGCTTGATGACTTAAGAAAGATAACTTTTGAAACATTGGCCTCAGGCAAGAACCAGGAACTGCATCCTGGTTCGTAAGAGGCAAAATCGCTCCCTAGCACTAAGGCCCCCAGTGCAGCACCCCTCTGCACACACAGGTTCCCATGCCCACATGGCAGTATGGGGGCCTTAGTCACACCTAACATGGGGATGCCTGCCACTTGTCTGTGCACACACTTACACACAGGGCTCTTGCCTCAGCCTGAGAAGGCCATGGATCCAGAGCAAAAGCCAAGAGAAACTGCGAGAAGAACCAGAATGAAGGAGAGTTGGAGAGAAAAATCAGAGAAAGGGAAACCAGCAGTGGCCCAAGGTGGAAGGGTCCAGTTCTGGGGCATATTCTTGTATACACACAGGGCTGCCCCTAGGGGCCTAAGTCCTCTCCCCTAGTCTCTCTGTCCCCATCCTCACTCAGGACCTTTGTTCCCCCAGGCTGGTTCTGGGAATCAGCTGTCTGCCTTCCTGCCTTCCTCCCAGGGCAAATACTGTTAACAAGGGTCACACTCCAGAAGGGATCCCTAACCATCAGATTCTATCTCTCAGTTACACACCTGCCCAGCCAGCCCAGCAGGCTCTCCATGGACACAAGTGGCAGGCACTGCATCTGTCTCCACTTCTGAGCTCCAATAAGCGTCACTGAAATCACATAACAAAGCATGACCCCAAGAGCAGGGCCCAAGGACCCACCCTGAGGGAGGCCCACCCACCCTGACACCCTTACAGGTGGTCTCATGTCACCAGGGCAACCTGAAGTAGTGACTGTTGAGCCCAATTTACAGATGAAGAAACTGAGGCTCAAAGAAGTCACTTGGCTAATGAGTGGCAGAACCAGGACCCCAAACCCAAAGATTCAACTTATGATTCTCAAACAGGATTCACAGGCACCTGGGAGTAACAGGCAGCATGTCTAGGTTTACTGCAAAGGATTCCCACTCCATCCTTCTTCATTCCAAAAATTAAACTGGTAGAAAAAACATTTTTGTGACATAACTTACACAGATATACAGATTGTATAGCAGAATACAAAGTCTGCAAAGAACTCAGCAACAACATGTAAAACTAGGAACACATTTTCAGGTTCCTACTGGGGAACTGCAGCTGTGCTGCCCATCCCAACCCCAAGCTCCAAGGTCTCAGCCCCACTTGGCAATTTGTTTTTTAAGTCCTTGTGTTCTGAAAATCACTGTCCCTGTCACCAGTCCAAAAAGGCTCACCATCCTTTTCTGTGGGCCCCTGGTCAGAACAGCTGACTGACTGAGCAAGCCAACTGGTCTTTCTTGGGAGACTACACATCTAAAATTATCTCCTTCCTCTTTTAGTTACTTTCTCTTTCCATTATGAAATACTGTCAAGAGTAAAAAGTGATGTTTCGTTTCCTCTTTTACATCCTTAACTGGATACACAGGAGCATGGCTAGCTCGACAATAATGCCTTGAAATGCGACTGATTGGTCAAAAGCCAAGGTGCAGAGATGCCCTCCCAGTCCAGGTCCTTTCCACTGTGACCACTCCCAGGACTGGCAGCTTAACTCCACCCCTGAGAAAGTTGGAGGGATAGGGGTCTCCTCCCCACGCTCCACATCCATCTCTCCAAGTACGAGGAAAGGCTCCACCTCAGGTGGGGATTTTCCAGTTGACTCCAGGCTGGGAGACTCCCTCCCTCCTCTCCTTTCTCCACCCACTGCCAGTGTACCTGAAATTCCACCCCATTCAGCAGATAAGATGGATCCAGGGCCAGGGTAGGGCCACCCAGACCCTAGAAGAGCTAGAAGAGCTAGGGTGGGCTAGGCGACTAGACCAGACTAGAACAGAGCAGAGCAGAGGCAGATGGGACCAAAGCCAAGATGGGGAAGGGGTTCAGGGTCCTTGGAGGGGCCAGGCTGGGTTGGTGGGGCGTGAGACGTAGGCCACAAAACAGCAGTAGGCACTCATCCAAAGGCATCCAAAAGACCTACAAGGGTCCCCCAAATCCTGTGAGAAGATGGAGGTGTCCTACAGAAGAAGAAACTGAGGCTCAAAGTCCCTGTTCTCAGGGCTAAGTGAGTGAGGAACTAGGATGTGAACACAGCCATCAGCTCCCAACCCCAAGGTGCCACCATGCATAGAGGGGTGTGGGGCTTGCTGAGAGGAAGACAGGCTAAATGAACACTGAGACCCCAAGGGAGTACTAGAGGGCCCTGGCTAGTTGGTGACAGGCTCTCTTCTCCTCCGGGAGACCCTCCCCACCAGGCTAATTCCATTTCTAGCCTCACAGAACCAGGAGTCCACAGTGGGTAGGAGGACTTCTGGAAGGGCCAAAACCAGCCAGACCAAGGTGGGCCCCTACTTTTACAACCGAGTGCCACCCAACTATGTAGACCTACTGACTAGCCCTCCACCCCACCCAGCCCACACTCCAGAGGAAGAAATGACTGTTCACAAACTGCTGCTCCCTCTTCAGTGGCTCCCACTTGACTTCACTCCTCACAGCACTGACCCAACGGCCCCTCCAGTGAGAAGCCCCTACCATGGACATCGGACCTTTCCCCGGAGTTATGAGGGCTGGGGTCATCTTGGATGCTCTCCCCAAGACTGCATAGCTCCATTCTGCAGAGAGCAAAGCGAGGTCCCTGCTCAGGAGGGGCCAGTGCTCCAAAGGACAAGCATGTGGTACTCTAACAAAAGCCCAACAGGGCACAGAGTGGATGAGGCAAGGGAGGTACTGCTCCTGAGAGGAGCTCAGGGAAGTGACATATGAGACCTGATAATGGAGGAATGCCAGAAAAAGGGCACAGCAGGTGCAAAGACCCTGAGGTGGGAAGAACAAAGCCAATGTGTCTGAAGAGAGGGCTGTGGACAAAAAAAGAGGGGAAGTAACCTCACAGGGTGATCTGCTCATAATCCTAACTGGGCAGGTCATAGTACATATTCACACCCCGGCATATAACTTCTTTAGTGAAAAGTTTCTCTTTGCCTTAAGCAAGCACTGCCCCTTGTTTCTGTGCATCTAGGTTAACACACCTTTCATATACCAGAAATGAGACCTCTTCAAGGGGGTATTAACCCTAAAGATAGCACATTATATTCAATCTCTACCTTGCCTTTTCTCACCTTCACGTCATCTTCCTTTCATTCCCTTCATAATTTCAAATGCACAGAAGAAATTATAAGCCCATTATTCTCCAGAGCCCTTGAGATCCTGCTCCCTGGCATATGCCATCCGTTTGGCTCAGATTTTAAAAACTTCCCTAAAGGTTTGCACATTTCTTACACATACACTGAAGAGCTTTGACTTGACTTGCAGTTTTAGAAGCTCACAGGCTGCTGTGTCGAGGGACACCTGGCAGAGCAAGATGTCACAGAGCTGGTTTAGAGGTGATTGCAATGACCCAGGTGAGAGGCAATAATGGCTTGGGCAAAGACAGGACATAGTGAGAAATACAAAAAATAAGAGGTGACAAAAAGAAGTGAAGGGGACTCCAGGGTCTGAGCCATGTCAAGGAAGTAGGTGCCATCATCTGAGATGGGGACACCTCAGGATCATGGTGAGCTTGAGGTATACAAAGATATCAGCGAGGGACGTAGGGACACACCAGTCTAGGGATCCTGGGGTGGCAGCACAGACCTACCATCAGACTCTTGCCACTCCCCATTCCCTGCCCACCTGCCTCAGTCACACCCACTCCAGTAACCAGCTCAGTCAGGGTGCTGACCAGCTCAGAGTGTTGGTCTGTCTGGACAGCTGCTAAGGAAAGGGGAAGGAGAGTCAGGGGCAAGGAAGAGCACCTCTTGCTCTGGACCCCTATGTGTGGGAGAGGCCCTAGGCAGGAGATACAGGGAGCAGGCCCAGCTGTACAACCCTGGCAGGGAACTCCACCTTTCACCAGTGAAACAGCCAAGCCCTTTCTGTCTAGGGGGAATTTAGGGATGGATAATGTGTGGCTGTAGAGGTAAGAGGTAATTGGTTTCCTTCCTGCTCCATTACTGTATCTTGACCCAAGATACCTCCCACCCAAGCCAGAAAGCTCTGGCAGCCTCTCCCATCCAGTCCCTACCCTGCCCCCTCCCCACCACCCAACCCACACAAGCCTTTCCTGGTGCCTGGTGTCTGCAGCCAAGGACACCTGCTCCCCATGACTCATTTGGGCTCTCACAGAACATTCCTCAGAGAGCAAACACCAGCCCACTCCACTTCCCTCTCCTGGCCCAACATCCCTTCAGCATTCTCCTCACCCCTCAGCTCTGTAGGGACCCTGCAAGCCCCCACACACCTTGGTACCTTTGGTAAAAGGGTAAAATGATAAGGGCCCCATGGAAACCAATGAGCAGCAGAAAGTATTGGCCTCTTCCAACCACTAGCAGCCATATGGGCAGCCTGATGGCCCTTGATATTCAACATCCCAGAGCCAAGCCTGATACAGCCCTGTATAGAGAGGTTCATGGAGGGCCACAGCCAGGGCCACCCACTGGCCCTTGTGTTGAGCTGGGTGGGACGTTCAGACCCCACCCTTGTCCCAGTGCTCCATGCCACCTGTTCAGATATATCAACATAACCACCCCAAGAGTCACCACCCACCCACCTGTCTGCTCGATGCAAGTGTGGGTGCTATTCTCAGCCCAGGCTCCTGGATGCCGGCCATCAACACAGGGGCAGAATCTGTCCCCAGGCTACCCACTTCCCCTCAGCACCTGCCTCCTGGGCTCAGTGGGAGAACAGCCTGTTCAGAGGAGCAGCAGGCATGGGCACAGCCCACAGAAGAGAACAGGGATGAAGCAAAGAGAGGGTGAAGTCCCTGCCTGCACCCATCTGCCTTTCCTAGGGGCCCAGCAAAGGTCTGACCAGTGGAGGGCCACAAAACCCCCATAGCCTTCATTAGGTAACCTGCTGCCCTCCCGGTGCCCAACCATGCTTGCCCTTCAGGTCACCTCCTCTAAGCAGCCTTCCCTGACCCCACCCCAGACACAGAGACACTCACTTATCCCTCCAGATGCCCTCAGCCCTTTGCATATGTCTGCTCCTGTCTGAAAAGCCCAACATAAATGTGCAACCAGGTTATTCATTTATTTTACCAATTAGAATCCTCCATTTCCAGGTCTGTGTAATTGGAACTATTAAATAGTACTGAAAGGAGATAAGATATGTGATATTTTTTAAATACATTATTGCTATTATTTTGGTTATTGTTATTTTTGTAATTCAAATGAGTCAATCAATGCCCAGAGTCAGCTTTAAGCAGCTCCCATGCAGTCTTACGCACCCAAGTGCACACCACACAATGACACAGAAGTGAGGAGGGCTGGTCCTCATACCAGTCTCTGACGTCACTCCCAGCCCTTCTTCTGCCTGGGAGCTGTGCCTCAGCCTGTACTGTGCACAAGTTCCCAGTACCTATGAGGCCACCACAGAAAAGATTTCTCACTTTCTGGATGGAGAATCAAGGGTGGGGACTTGCTGGTTCTGGGGTGGCCATTCTCCCAGCCCAGGGCTACCTCCACTGCATTTCACTAGAGCCAAAGATGGAGGAGAGTGGAAAGGGACTGGAAGAGAAGGGGGTGTTTAATCAACTTACAGGTTAAGGGTCAAAGTTGGGGGGGACAGAAGAGCAAGAGCAGACCAAGAACGGACTAGGGGAGTCTGGTGGTTGTCCCAGCCTCGACAGACGAAATGAATGACCAGGGGGCAGGATGGGCTTTTCTGTGCTTCCTCCTATTTACCCCATACCCTATTATTCTTATGCTAGTGGGGAATGGAGGGGTAAAGGAAACAGAGTGCACAGCAGGGTACTGAAGAAGAAGGCACTGTCCTCCAATCCCAGCAAATGCAGGAGGTCAGAACACAGTGGGCCCCACTTCACTGCCTCAGGACTCCATACCAGAGCCCTGGGCAGGTGGGTCATCACTCTCCAGATCTCAATGTCCGACCTCTACAATTGGAGGAGGGAGATGAGGATGAGGTGAGCAAGAAAAACCTAGTTGTGGCTTCCCAGGACTCAGGCAGTGTCCACTCCAGAGCCCCTGTCTCACCATCCAAGGAGGTCTTTGGGGCCTGGCCCACATTCTTCCTTTTAATACTTCCAGGCTCCCTCCAAAGGCTCAAAAAAGCTGAGACAGTGAGGACAGGGAGGGGTGGGAGAAGTCCCCAGCAGAAATCACAGCTAATACCAGTACATGCTTTCTGCCTGCTGGGGAAGGCTTTCTGCCTGCTACGGAGGGGTTCCTGCCTACTGTTCCCCAGGAGAAACACAGGGAAATTTGAGTAGCTACACAGCAACCAATCCCTTTTGTTTCAAAAAATAAGAAGAAGACAAAATCTAGGGAGCAAGCCAAAGGAGGCATGCAAAAAACACAGAAAAGAGCAGAATGGGACTAGGTCTCAGTCTGAATGCCCAGCCCAGGTCCTGGAGGTTGGCCGTTGGCCATCCCACACTGTATCTCTGGAAATGTCCAGATCATCTAAAAGCTGGAAGGGATTCCTGCTGCCTACAGTGAGAGGGGGATCCATGTTGTCACCTGGCCCCTGGCTCCCACAGGACCTCTCTGGGCAATCCTCTCCCCTAAGGCCTCAGGCCCCACCATATGGATTCCAAGCTTGGCCTGGACTCTTTGGCTGATAGTGGGCCAGAACCAGCCTGGACTTGGGCAGGATGGCCCAACAGGACACACACAGAGGGCATTAGTGCAGCTGAACATCCCACACTTGCCTAAGGCATCTCAGCCGCCCTCACCCCACAGAACTGAGACCACAAGCCGCTACCTATAATTCATGTCCTCAAGTGTGAGATGGAGGCACTGTTCTCCCATTTAATCCTCAAAAATAGGAAGATTGAAGCTCAGAGGAAATAAGTAACTTCCCTAAGATCAAGGGCTTGAGAAGAACAGAGCTGAGATTTGAGCACTATATAAGATGCTTTGCAAAACCTTTCTCATCCCTTATGCATAGGAGGCTTACACTCAAATTCACTTGGCATTGAATGCCTACTATGTGCAGTGCCAGGTTCACAGCCTCCACCCTCTAAGGCTCAACATCCAGGAGAGAGATAGTTACCCTACTTGACAGAGGAGCAAAACAAAGTGAGAGGGGTTAAGTAGCTGGTCCCAGTCCAAGGTAGAGAGAAGGAGGAACAAGCTCTGGAACATAAGCACACTCGATTACTCGGGCCTCTCCCTCCACCACGCTGCTCAGGAGTGGCAGTGCTGGCTGCAGCACAAGGAGGTAGGTGGCTTCCCCTGGTCTCCTGGAGCACATAATGGGCAAGGTGACTCACAAGTGCAGTGGTACAAAGTCAGAATACAAGCATCAGGTTCTGTCCCACTGCTGACCACGGCTTCCCCACAGTGATGACTCAGCTTCCTTCCCCAAGGCCGTGCACGCACCTGCCCTCAGGGCAGCATTCACAGAGACCAGGCCAGTAGGGCCAGGATCAGGGCCCAGAATGGTGCTCAAAATCTTCATGTGGACAAAATGGGGCCCGATACTAAACCTGAGGGGAGACCTGTATGACAGTCTTGCAATCTCAGACACCTAAAGTAAAAAACATAGGATGGTCTGAAATCAAAACTTTCTAACTGGAGGCAGGTTACAGTGGGTAATCATGTTCCAAGCTAGAATCTTCCCTGGCAAAAGATAATCTTTACCTTTAGTGAGTCTGTCTATTCTTTTTTGCATCTACTATAACATGCCTTCAGAATGTCAAGTTTCCTTTTTCCAGACCACTCAGAATACAGGCATCACACCAGAGAGAAAGACTATAAATTCCTTCATTGTTATTGAATTACTTGGTGACTGTTATCTATCCTGTACCCACCTATGTAAAAGAAGTATGTGTCTATCATTTTACTTTTTATACAATCTCAAAAGTTTCTCCACTTTGCTTTTCTCCCACTTCCCTAATCTATACCAGTGAATTTCATGCAACCCATTTATGTCTTCTCTTTTGATTGCAATGCATAAAATAAGGTGCAAAACTGCCATTTTCTGGAGCATTTTCTCAATCCACTGAGGTTTTTCTTCCCAGCAATTGTTGTCAGTTTGGCTTAAATAAATTTGTAACAGTTCACATAGGTTTGGATGTTTCTTATGTTGACACTCAAAAAGGATCTAGGGCCTCCCTTGGCTGTGGCCTCCCCTAAGCCCACAGTCCACCAAAGGAGGAGGGCCAGGCCTGGGGAAGATGGTGGCATTTTAGCCAGGGCTGCTTCCAGAATAGACTTCTCCACTGAGTCCTCAAGGAGGAAGGCAGGAAGAACACAAATATATAAACTCCTGGCTTAGTTTAAGTTGCAAAAAATGATATTTGGGTCCTGTCCCACGTTCGGCAAATGCATCCAATTAATTGTGGATTCTTTTTCTTGATTTAGATCACAAGACTCAATTTGTACTCCTGACCATTAACGTGTCTTAAATAGTCTCCCTGGCCCCAGGATCCTCCTCAACTCTTTTTTTGTGGGAGGTGAAAGCTGTAGTATCTGTGCCCAGTTCTTCCTCTATCTTGAGGCTCCCTAAGGAGCTCAAAGTTGGGCCAGCTCCATCCAAATACAACCCCCTGACCATCCCCTCATGGAGCCTTTGGGGGATCCCCAACACATTGAAGGGACAGCTGCAGGTTCGCCTCTCCTCTAGTGTGCCAGCCTCCTGGTATAACCAAGGACTCTGAGCTACACACACCATACAATGCAGACGTGTGTGTCCCACAAAAGCAGCCCCCACAGTTGCATTGAAAACTCTTAAGCACTCATGTTTGCATTTTAATCATCACTATCACACTCTGATTCTCTGAATTCAGGAATGGCCAGAGGTATCACCTGGGAAAGGTCAACTTGGGGCCAAGTCTAATGACTGAAATTCCAGGGAGGAAATCCCAGGGATTCCCTGAGCCTCAGGGCTCCCATCTGTCAAAGGGAACCACGTTCCAGTCCTGCTACTTCACACCATGAGACAAATGAAAAATGATGGGAGTGAGGGTTCTTAGAAAATTACAGAATGTCATGGAAATGTTAAGATTATCCTCCATTCCTGAACCATCTAGACCTGGCTAGACCCAGTAGGAATTCAGCTCTGCCATTGTTACCTACAGAAGCCCTAGAGGTCACTGCATCTCACAGACTGGTTGGGTATCTCAACTTCCCAGTTCCCAGATGGACATATACTCTGGAGCCCAGTCAAGGCTCAACTGAAGTCTGTCAAGCCTGTGCACCCTTCTGCTACACACCAGGCTCCATGAATGAATGAATGAATGAATGAATGAATGAATGAATGAAGACCCCTTACCTCTGCCCCAGGCTCCCTGCCCTCATCTGGACTCTCAAATCACAACCCCACCTGGAACCATTTGCCCTCCCCCATTCAGTCAGGCTCTTGTTTGGCGGGGGGGCACTCTGACTTCCCACCTCTGGGAGGTGATACCACTACCTTCCAATTTAGCTTTCTCAGCCTAGCCAGGAAAAAAGGCGGAAATGCATTGCAATTCAATTTCAAGGATCTGTCATACACAAAAACAAATTGCTCAAAACACAAAAGCTAGAATAGTACATACATGTGGGCTCTGGGGGGCTTCCCCAAGATGCCCCCACCGGAGACCAGGCACTGACCACACATTCACCTCCTCCTGGACCCTCTCCATAAATCCTGGTGCAGGAACTCCCATTCCCATTGACAGAGCATGAAATGAGGGCCCAGGGAGGCATGGCTTGCCCAGGACCCCAGAGAGGACAAGTGGTCACTAGGACCATGTTCCTTTCCCTCCATGTTTAGGTCTATCTTCCTCCCACACAAACCTCCTGTCTCTTCCCTTTCCTCCCTTCAATCTTTCCTCTACCCTTACCCAGCTACAGTGCTCCCAGGCCTAGGGTTCGCACCTCACATGCCCATCACTGAGGTAGCTATCAGAGAACTGGAGGACATGTGAGGAGAAACTTGATGCTATCTTGGAGCAGAGAAAGCAGGGAGCCACAACAGATGGGATGGAAGAGGTAAAGGTCCCCTAGAGGGGTCTTCCCCAGCCTAGGTCTCCCTGAACCAGGTCTGTCCCTAGTGCCCATGTCGGGTCCAGGCTCTTCCAGGGTTCAGACATGTTGGCCATAGTCCTGGGGAGAGGCTGAGCTGAGCAAAGGGTCCAAAGAAAGTAGCAGTAACTGTTGGAAAAAGTGGCCTCCAGCAAGGGCTCTCCTGTCACCCCATCCCTCTTCTGGCCTCGTGGCCTCTTAAGGCACCTCAGGCCACAGGTATGTGTAGAAACCCTGACCTCTCAAAGACCACTGCTTCCCCTAACCCTCCATCCACACATTTCCATACTGCCATCAATTCCCCATCCAGAGAGTTGTGCTTACAACCACAGATCCCTACCAGCTAGCATGCACCCTCCTCCTATGAGGACACTCCTCCTCTGAGGAGTCTCCCCAGCTCTGACCCAGTAGCTAGGGGACCTGGTCTAGTCAAAAGCCTGACCTCAAAAGGCAGAGTACACAGGGTGCCTTGGAGAAGGGTGAACTGATCTACTGATGGCCCCTCCCAGGTCTTAAGTTCTCCAAGCCCAGCAGTGTCCCCTGCTCCTCAGTGTCACCTTGGGGACCCCCCAAAGACAGAGACGCTGGTATCCATGTAATGGGGTACACACCGGCCTTTCCAATAAGGCTAGGGCACAAGCACCAACTAGCCCCTGTGACCCCAGCCCCGAAGGGGTAAACTCTGGGTCAGCAGCCCTCCCCAGACCCCTGTGCCTTCCTGGACAGAGCTGCATTCTAACCTGAGGCTAAGGTCATTCCCTCAGGGTACTAGGCATCCACCCCTCATTCTGCCTCCTCCTCTTCCTTAGAAAGCCAGAGGCTTCTGAGGCCCAGGATTGTTCTTGAGACACTGGGTCCTCAGTGAGCTGACTGAGAGATGAACAAATAAATGGCTCAGGCCACAGCTGAAGAAGAAAGGTAATAGGCTGGGAAAATTGGGATCTGGCGGCAGAGCCTGCTGGCCCTTCTTGGTCTTCCAGGGCCCAATCTCCCTCGCCTGTCTTTTTAGATTCAGGTTCATCCCACCCCACCCCCCTCACACACATACCAGCCACCTTGAACAGGCTTCCAGAAACATCACTCCCCACCCCACAACCTACTTCCTTTGCCCTTCGAACCCAGATCAGGGGCCACATCCCCTGGGAAGCCTTCCTTGACTGCCCAGGGTGGATGGGAAGCTCTTCAGGGCCCTAGTGTGCTTGCCCTAGTGTCCCCCCAGTGCTGTGCTGGGCACTTTGTAGGGGCTGGGAGCTCCTTGGAAGCAGGGGCAGGTTCTTCTCTTCTCAGTACCCTCAGTGCCTCAGCATCCTGGCCCACAGCATATCATCCATAAATAGAGAATGACACTGGTGGTGAATAAGGCCATCATAGCCACTGGAGATAATTCAGTGTAAGCTGAGGAACCTGAAACAAGGTGCCAGCAAGAATGTCCACCCAAAGGTGCCCTGGGAGCTCCAGAATGGTGCCTGCAGGAACCAAGAAGGCCTAGGACCCCACCCAGCAGGCCAGTGATGAGTCCCTCTTCCAGTCCTGTGGCAACTGTAGCTTGCAGCCACCCCCTCACTCCCTCAGCTCCAGACACACTGCTTGCTGCTCACTGCTCTATGATTTTGAACTGCAGAGGTGGAGATATCTCCAACTTGCTGGCCTTTCATGGGGCAGAAATAGCAGTGGGGACCCGGCCCTTCACCCCAGGCTTGGGTATAGCATGGGTGGCACCAATGCCCAATTCCAGGGGCAGCACAGACAGTTCTCAGTGCCCACAGACCACTGCCCACCATCAGGCTCCAACTCCCACCATTGCCTCATGCTGTGGTCCCCATCCCACCCCAGGTGAAGCCCTGCAAGCAGGGAAAAGAGGCCTGGAGATGGGTGTGAGAGCAACAGCTCACTGACACCCAAACAGTGAGGTCTCGGGTCCAGCAGATCCCCAGGTCAGCGATCTCCAGCACCTGTGTCACCTAAAAACTTTCTCAGGTAGGAAAAGCACCCCTGCAGAGGGTCCAAGCATATGGCCTAAAGCCAGGCAGGACTCCCTGGAAGGGCCCCAGTCCATTTCTGGGAATCCCATTTCTGGCCCAAACACCACAGCCCCTGGCTCAGGCAAGCACCACCACAGCTCTGAGCCATTCTTCTGTGGGAGAAGATGCTGTGCAGTGAGGCCTGGGTCCCTCTGAATGGCCTGCAGTGGGTTGGGTTGTGCCCCTCCATCTGACTCCAAGACCTGAGCTCCCACTGCTGCTTCCCCTGATCTCTGAAAGCTGAAACCCTACAGCCACAGCTCCCTCCCCCTGCACCCTGAAATCCAGTGAGCTTCCTGGGCCTCCGGACAGCCATCAGCCTATGTTCTCCTCTGCCTGAAGAATCCATACATCTGTACAACAGGTATATCCTGAACACCTGTGTGCCAAGCTGTGGACACCAGAGCGACAACAGGAGGCAGGACCCAACTTCATGGAGCAGATATTCTAGGGACCTTGCCCCAGAATATCATGGGCCTGCCTGCAGCCTGGAGCCAGGAGAGCTGCCTCCCCATCCACATGGCCAGTCCAGAGGGAGAACAGAAAGCTCCCGGAGCAGTAGGTTCTGGACTTTTAGACTCCACACCTGGAAAAGTAAAGTCTCCCCTGTACATGTGCATGTCTATGTGGTGTGATCAGCAGCAGGACTATTTCCTCCCCAAGAACTTTAAAAAACAGCCAGTATTACCATCATTTCATCAAAGAAACACTTAAACAAAAATAGGTATGTCACAATAAAGGATTTTTTATAATGAATGAAGTAGGTGGAGATCCAGGGAGAGACTGGGTCCCCAAATTTCATTTAGTAGGAAAGGGAGAGGTCTTAGGGATGGAAATCTGTCCAATCCCCCTCCCTCCACACTAAGAGATAGCCTTCCTGGTGAGGAGGGCCTCACTCATCTTATTTGCAAGTCCCCCGGACAACCCAGACAGCTGACCAGGACAGCCTAAATCACACCACTGTTCTGAGGCTCAGTTTCTTCATCTGCTGAACGGGAATCCTAATGACCTCACCAGGCTGCTGTAAGGATGAGAATATTTACCAAGCACCTGGCACTCAGTTACGTAATAAACCAGGGCTATTACTATTAAGTTAATATTTAACGAAGCGTTCCCTTGGGGCAGTAACCTGCCCTTCTCTTCTCAAGTCCCCAGCCTTGACATGGAGCCAGCTTCCCTGCCCAGTCCAGAGAACCATGTGGCCTCTTTGGGAGGCAACACCTCTTTGGGAAGACACCAGGAACCTTGGGTTCCAGCCAGTTCCCATGAGATGTGCCCTCCCACAGACAAGAACAGCTTCTTTAAGGGAACCAGGGGCCCTGCCCTTTGCTCATGTCCATTTAATCTGCACAACATTTAATCTATGGCACACACCACCTAATTCAGGTAGGAGACCGAGGCTCTGAGAGGTCAATGTGACTTTTCTCGTAATTGATGGTGAGGGATCCAAACCCATAGCTCCAGAGCCTGCGTGTTTTTTCCCATGCTGCAGTGATGCTTGATGTGAAAGTCTTACAAGTGGCCTGCCCAGGTAGGCCATATTTGCTGCCTTTCTCCTCCTCTTCTAGCAGCCCTCTCACTTCCCCATCCTACATCCTGGGCGGGAGTCCTTGCCTTCCAAGGCTGCCCACACCTGCCCTCTGATGGCTGGTTTTAACACTGGTGTCCTTTTCTTTGCACTTTTAATCCCAAAAGGAGACTTACCAAAAGGCAGCTTTAGAGAAACACAATATAGCAGGTGACATCCCATAAGAAACCTTTCACCCCCAGGTGAAAAGTGCCCTGTAGCCTGGAGAACAGAAGCTTCCACTCAGCCTCTCCCTACCCAATCTCTTGTGTGAGGACCCACGTCCATATACACACTGAGCCTTTAGCACCTGCACTGGGGATGCTCAGGAAAAGCTGAGCCTGTCCGTCACATTCTGCTGAGGAAAAGCTAAAGGCCACCACTCCCTGCTTCACTGCTCTTATAATAATTACCTGCCACCACGGATGCATGTTTCTTTATTGTCTCTTCAGCTAGAATGTCAGCTCCCTGAATGTGAGTCTTGGTTTTGTTTCACCTGTGTCCCTATCCCTAGAACAGTGTTTACCACCTAGGGGTGCTCAACATTTGTTTCATGAATAAATGAATGAATGAGCATCCTCATCCCTCTGCCAAGAGCCAAAGTAGAACCCAGAGAGGGAAAACTGACCCAGACTGACACTTTTGTACAGGCAAGTCAAGATCACCCAGAGCTGTCTGATTCACTCCCCACTACAAGCCACCCCTCTACATCACACACACACACCCCACCTGGGACTAGGGCAACATCATAATCCCTGATCAGCCAAAGGCTCAGCAGGAATTAGCTGCCTGTCTATCGAGGCCTGTAACAGGCTGCGGCTTGCATACAATCACATGTTCTGCCCCAGAGCCAGTATTTAATGACATTTGTTCAAGGCTTTACTCCACAACATGTAAAGAGGAACCATTATTATTCCCCTCTTATACATAAGGCAACTGGGCTGAGGAAAGTCCTGCAATTTGCCCAAGGTCCTGACTAGCAGGGAGCCCAGGACAGCCTACTTGCCACACCCACAAATGCATTCCCTCTTTGCCTTTGATAAGACAGAGGCCTACCACCAAGAGTAGGACCCAGGAATTCCAAAACCTCATGAAAAAAGAACCATGTAAGGAGGGAAGGGCAGTGCATTCTCCTCACATTGTCCGACTCACACAGCTTGTACAGGATGAGCTAGGCTGAGATGGCAGAGTCCAGGACGTGGCCAGATGCCAAAGGATGAAGGCGAGGAAGGGCTCTGGTGGGATTAGAATGCACAAGAGTTCAAGCTTCAGCTTCTCTGAGAACCTGAAGGGTACACAAATACCCTTGGATTCAAGACTTGATCAAAATGGCCCAAATCTACTGCCCACCCCCCACTCACCACTCCCAACACACCACACCCCTTCCCTTCAGTTATTCGGGTAGCTTTGCAATGCTCACACCCACCCTACTCCTTGGTCCATACTGTCCCTCCTGGAACACCTTACTCCACACCCCATGAAGCCCAATGTGCTCACTTATTTTCCAGACCCCTGAGCAAAACAGCCTTAGCCTCACTTTAAGCCCTGCCATGAACCAGCAGACTCTACTAAGTAGACACTCAACCCACACAGGGCCCACTGGGCCTCAAGGAAGGATGGAGGCCAGACTTCCCATTTCCCACATCCACGTTCCTTAGCCAAATGTCCACTAAGCCCCATAAACACCCCCTCTAGAGATGATGCCCAGCTCTGATGCCTTCTTTCCTCAGGCAAGATGGAACCATGTACATCAATAGCTCAAGCTCAGAGAGAAGCTAATCTGAGGTTGAAGAGATGCAGAAAAGCTTGTAACACTCAAACAAAAGAGACAGACGAGGGACGTAAAGGGAGAAAAAGCAAGGAAAAGGATGGTGGGGGTGCTGACGAGCAAGCAGAGCAGGAGAGCAGGAAGATTCCTCTGATGCTCAAGGGCAGGGAGATGGATGCTAAGGGGAACCAGAAATGGAGAATATGGGTAAGGAGGGGTACCTTTGGACTACGGCATGGGAAAGGGGGAGGTGGGAGGAGGAGACCTGGGTGTGCTTCTTACTCCCAGGGCCTGCTCTTTGGTGTAAGGAGGCTGCTCTTGAGGCTGCCATAAGGATAAGCATTGGATGTAAAGGCCTGACTCCTACTGAAGGACCAAAATGGATGCTGCAGAAGAAGCCCTTGATCACCAGATAAGCATGGTGCCACCCTGGTCATGTGTCATGCTTCTATAAATAACTGCCACTGCACCTTCCCTCCAGGAAGCATCTGCTCCCACATTCCAGGGCTTTCTGTCCACTGACAGCACCAGGCCCTGTCCCTCTCAGGGGTGCCTCCCCACCAGACAAAGAGTACACACGCTCACCCACTCACCCCCACAGGGTCTTCTCCTTCACCATCAGCCCAGACTCCCCAGCTCAAGGCCAGCCTCCCTCATGCATCATCTATGAGGACTTCTGGGCAGTGAACCTCAGCAGGAAGCAGGCCAGATTCCACCCCCACTCCAGCTGTCCCTTCTCCCCAACCATCTCCTCCCCCAAGGGGCCAAGCCAGACAATCTCTAATCCTCTGTCATCTGACCCAGCTCCACCCTCTGTCATCTGACCCAGCCCAACCACCCTACTAGGTCCCAAAATGGACAGTGTCATTTATAGAGGGTCCAAGAAGCCAAACACAATGGGAAGATGACCTCATGGTGCCTGGGGCCTGAGCTCCAGGCATGCATTCTGCACCCCAGGCATTCTGGGGGCAGCAGGGAGCTGGAAGGTGAGCAGCAATGGTGCCAAGATGGCAGGCCCTGGTGACCCTTCCCATATATTCTCATGTTCTCCCCACACCAGGCCCAGAGGCCACAGGACCTTACAACCATAACTCCACATTAACCAGAGCCACACACACCTTGCTCCCCACTGCTTCTGGGTTCAGCCCAGGGTCAGGCACAGGACACATGTCCAGTCAGGATTTGCTAAACGAAGGAAGGCAAAGGAGCAGATAGCACAAAGCAGCCCACACACAGGTCAGTGTAAGGACTTCCAAGCCAAGCCTCCAAACACCCTTGTTTGTTCATCAACAGTCACTCAGTACCCACAGGGACCAAATGAATTCCCTGTCCCTCAGGAAGCACTCAGAACAGTGGTGGATGCAGGCTCGATGGGTTGCCAAGCCAGGACCTATGGAGAGACGCTCTGAGCTGAGGGACAGGAGAGCTGGCTCCACAGGCACCACAGAGCAAGCTTTCCTTGACCACACTGTCACTCTCCAAGTCCCCATGGACCGAGCTACTGTTTGGCCCTACTCAGATAGTGTCCGCTTGTAGTAACTAGACAACAGGAATCACCACATTGCTCACTTATTTGATAGGTGGGACAAGGACAGGGGTGCCTGTGAGACCACTGACAACGTGGGTTCAATGTGATTTTGTCACTACCAGAAGGTGCTAGGAGGCAGCCGGGTCATGGCACTCAGGCTGTGACAGACTCTGAGCTTCAGGAGGGAGAGGGGAGAAGTCCTGATGGGTTAACACATTAGACTTCCTGGAAAGGGGTACCCAGCTGGGCTGACAAGGATGAGGACAGAAGAAAAGCTACTTTCTGAGACTCAGCCAGGAAGCCTGTTGTGCTGCTCTGGCTTTTGATGAAGGACAATATCCTAACCATTGCCCACCAGTAGCATTAAGCTGCTCCAGTCCCAGCTCAGGTAGGGCCATCCGTTGTGCAAGGCCAGCATCCATAGCTCACCAGCTGTCAGCCAACTGCCTGTGGCCACAAAATGGGCTAAAGAGAGAGGGGTGGCAGCTCGGAGGGGCCAGTAATATTACCACTTATATGAAGGGAACACTTCAGATAAGCCTACGGCCCCTGAATTACTGAAATTACTGCTACAGTGACAATGCAACCAGGGCAAAGGGGACAGAGCAAGAGCAAAGGGGAGCCAAGAACGAATAGGACCTCAGTGGAGAAGAGGCAGGGAACCCGGTTTCAGCTCTCTGCTGCTTGCTCACCTTCCTGGCCCCTTAGGAGTAGGAAGCAGGTTTAGGCCCAGAGCAGCCCCTCCAGGCATCGAGATGGATTATCCAGTCACAAAAAGGGAGTGGGGCGGGGAGGGGTGGGGCCAGAAGGGCTGCAGTGTCTGCCCTTCCGAACCTGGGAGGCTGAAGCCTTCCCAGCACCCACTGACAATCTATCGGGCTCTAATCCGTCCTCTAAACCCGGGGCGGAAAGGGAGGGCAGCTGGGACAGACCAGATCTGCAGCTTGGCTGGGGGCCCTCACCTCC
>PVKM010018200.1:0-25243 GCA_004027735.1 Carollia perspicillata
ATGATTAAAACAACAAATACCTTACGATCTCACCTATAAGTGGAACCTAATCAACAAAACAACAGCCAGAGCAATCCAGCAAGCATCAGCATTTTTAACGTAGTTAATAGAGAACACCAGTTAAAGCAGACAGTTGTTTACAAAGAAATTATTTAAAGCAGCTCTTATTGTACAGAGATTCCAGGAATCTCAGTTGTTAACTGACTTTTGAAATAAATGAACTTTAATCATTTCCACAAATAGATAAAATTTGCTCTACAAGTATTCAAAGCATTTTTCTTTGATATATAAATAAATTAGTTAAAATATCAGATATGATAAGTCTACTTTCTAGAACTGTATTTTAGGAAGAATTTTAGAATAGTTATAAAATAATACTTGCAATAAAAATAGAAAAAAATAATTAACAATTTTAAGCACTGGGAAATTTTTTTCTATATGCTTAGAACACATTTCTAAAATATGTTGAGACTTGAGTTAATCTTCATGCCTAATTATTCTTTAGTCTTCTCGCTCGTGCTGAGATAGTGAACATTCAAATGCATCCCTATTCCAGTCTATGGTTTCAGGCCAAACTTAATGTGGCTACAAGTCCTTGAATCCATGTCTTCTCAGTTGATGGATGATATGCTTGACTTCAATCTGTACCTTATTTAGATTATTTTATGAATTTAAGTCTTAGTTTCCCAGCAAATGATGAAGTCTTTGAGAGGAGGAATTATAACAAAACATTCTATTATAACCACATACTGGTGTAAATTTAAAGTGTATGATATAGAAAAGTATAAACAGTTATGAACTTCTTGTTTCCTTAGTTTCACTTTTATAATAATCAAGGTTGAAAAACCAAACATAAAATCTATAGATTTATAATGAGTATTCATGATTCTATTGGTATTCTGAGAAAAAAAAAATGAAGATCAATCTTAAACATCTTGAGTGCAAAGTATAATGATTACATTTTATTTTTTAAAAAAATGTAAAATATGTACTTTATACATGGTTTGAATAAAGTGGTAGTATATACTCTGCCTGATGTATTACTGAATTTTAATAACCTAGCTTCAATCACATTCTAATGTGCTCAGTAGAGAACTGACTTCTGTTTACTAATTTTGATGTGTTTAATACTATCTAAGGTTTTATAAGAAAACATTCATGAAATGATGGTGGGTTTTAAAAAATTCTTCCTCTTGTTATAAATATGAGCAGAGAAATGAAAACAAGAGTCTTTATATATTGCTATTTATAAGCTGTTTACCATAGTTTAGATACTGTTGAAAGAATCTTTACCCTTCTCCACACAAATTTTGTGATTAAAGCCGAAGGACCTATTCCATGTGGTGTATGATCTCCGTAGGAGTGTACTTAACCACAGTATCGAACTGTGGACGTTAGCCACAATGTCGGACCTTTCCTTAAACATCGTCAATGCACAGAAGACATGGGTAAAGAGATGTACTGAAGTATGTAGTATTCAAGAAAAAGTATGTTATGTATCATAAAGAAAGGAATTAGGTTGATATTCTACCATGTAGTTCATACAGATTACCCTTCTAATGCTCAGGGTTTTTTTAGTGTAAGTATATATTTAATTATTACAAATATAATAATTAAGAATATTTCCTTTAATTTGACAGTGAACAGTACATGTTTGCCACAGTGCCTAAATCATGTCCCTGGTAAGTAAACTTCATAATCACTGACATTTTACATAATATTTAATATTCTCCAATAACCTGAAAAGTATTTTAAGTAGAATAGACACAGGATATGCAAAAAGTATATACATATTCATAAGGTCAAGAAAATAATATGGCAAATGTGTGTGGGCAACAGTGGGTATTTTTATGTTGGCTTTACATTTTCACACTTTAAAATAGCCCTTGGTAATTTTATACACCCATGGAAACAATACTGATCCTTCTAGGGCACTGAGATATTAAAATTCAATGAGGTAATCTCTTACTTACTTATATTCCATTAACTCTGATGAACTTTGTGTTGCTCCCAAAGATGTCATTTACAAGCACGGAACACTAGGAAAAACAAAAGGTCACATGAGGAACTGGAGATCACAGAGCATGAGGTCACGAGGAGTCCCACAGTCTCCCCATTGCTTTTCAAAGACAATATCAAATGAAAACAAAGTTCAAGGAAAGCCTTAACTGTGAAAAGAGGCAGCAAAGTTCCAGCATGAAGTTGAGACTCAACTTCATATGTTCCAGAGGAGCTTCGGTTACCAGCCCCGGAAACGTGTTTGATTTTATTGAAGAAAGATTAGGAAATAAATATGGTCGTAAACATCCTGTTGTGTTTACATTTCTCCTTCACTTCCCTGGGCTGTCTCCATCAATGACAACACAGCACAGGTGCTAAGTCTCCTGGGACTTAACCTCCAGGGAGGTGGCACTAGACAGGGAGGCTCAGCGGAAGGACCAGTCCCCGTCACCAGGCAAGGGCATTCTTGCTGGGAGAATTTTGCTCAATAGTTTGACTTGCCCTCTGAATAAATAACATACATATTCAAACGTCCACAATATTTATTTAAATATACAATTATTTTTAAGGCAAATAAATGCATGGATTTTCATCTGAGTTAAATATGTCTTACTAGAGCTCCGCAGATGACTAAATAAAAATACTAAGAATTCCTTTAGATTGATTTGATTACCATAATGACCTTATTAATCTCTATTTTATATAGCTGAGGAATACTAAGCAGCGGAGCTAGAATTCTAAACTTCATAGCACTCCATTAGGCCACTTTCCTGCTCTTGTCTTCCTAGGTAAGAACCAGAGGCCAAAAAACAGAAGCATGAAAAAACCAGACAAGCTATGGGAATAGGCGTGGCCTTGTGTCTGTTAAAATGCTCATCACTAATTCCAATCAATAGCCATGATATTACACAAATTCCTCTATGAAAATCAACCCCTTTTTTAAAAACGCCACTTGACATTGAGTACACAATTAGACAAAAGTATATAAAAATACCGTGCCTCTTTGAAAAATTAAAGCAATCTGTAAGTCCTCCGTCAAATGTGACTGACACATTGAGGTATCCTCTGCACTGTGGCAGCGTATAAGTGGCCACTCTGCACACACACCCACGTATAAATAGAGGGAGCCTGTCCATGACTGTGTATTGTTTTAGATAAAATGATATATTAAGCATGTGGAATTTAGATTTTGCAGGTGAGGAATCTAATCACCCATGGCAGCTGTCATCTTCGGAGCCGCATATGAGAGGGTGGAGAGAAGTACAAGTGTCAGGGAAAGGAAAGTCCTTTTAAGCATCAAGATTTCTCCAACAGATGGCTTGGTAATTTATTTTTTATATTCTGTGAGTTCTAATTTTCACCATAGCAAATGTATGTTACTAAGGCCTCATGTATTGAATTAATTTGTTGGAGAAATCAAATGATACAAAGTAGGTTTACAAAACTTGAAATACGGAACTGAAAAGTGCTCCTTTGGATTGCATGTCACACTGAAAGACAGTGGTCCGAATGTATTGAATTTCTATTGTATGAGGTGCTGTAGACATGAGATTGGGCGAAGAGCCAGGGGTGAGTTCAACAGGAATAGAACGGCTGACTGTCAAAGAAACGGGACTTTGGAAAGAGCTCCCAATGGCTGAAACTAGAACAGTGCAAGCTACACAATTAATAGTTATTTTGGATTATAACCAACTACAAAATATATAAACACAAATCCATGCCGACATAAAGAAATGATTGAATAAATAAATCAGTGGACAAATCTGTGCAGAAGAATTGCAAATCATACCACATATGTAGATACTGTACCTCCTCGGAGGCGATGCTTCGTTCCTGCCACTAACCCACCCCTTCCCTTTCCCAGAGGGTTCTAGCCCATGTGACTTGCTTCCAAAAATAGGGTTAGGAAGGAAAAAGCAGTGACAGAGTGAAAGGACCTGGCAAGCACCACCTTATCCTAGTGGTAAATGTTTTAATCTCACCAGTGGGAGCACGTGGATATTAAGAGCACTGTGAGAGTGTGAACTTGACCTCTGTGGTGTTATTTCCAGTAACCCATTACCCTAGATTAATTAAAAAGAAAGAAAAGGCAAGCCAAATTGGGTCACTTCTATTTTTTCACATTACAAACAATGCGGTAATGAATATTTGTGGAAATGTCCTCTGAAACACAGCATAAAATTTCTCTGAGATAAACCTCAAAACTCACAGTCCCTGGGCCTTCAAGGAGGAGGAAGTTTCAGCAAATGTCCCTCTCTCTGCCCTGTGCTGGGAGGTTCCAAGTTTTATTTTATTTTTAATTTTCCCTGTCTCAGTTACAGAGAATACCTCTGACTAAAAACTCCCTATAGAGAGGCACATTGCTAAGTATAATTGAAACGACAAAGAGGACAGGGACACAACACAAAGGTTCGTGTTGTGTCAGGGGCAGTGACAGGGGCGCCCACAGAGTTACCACAGGATCTAAACATCCTACAGATGGAGAGATTTTATTTATTCTTTAATTTTAATTTTAATTTTTAAGTATATTTTATGGATTAAGTTATTACAGTTATCCCAATTTCTTTGCCCTTTGCCCCTCTCTGCCCTCAGCAATGCCCCCACTCAGTTCATGTCCTGGGTTGTGTGTGTAAGTTCTTAGGCCGTCTCCATTTTATGTACTATTTTTAACCTCCTCCTGTCTATTTTGTTCTTACCTTTTGTGCTTCTTAATACCTGTACCTTTACCCCATTCTCTCCCGCCCCTCCCCACTGATAACCCTACAAATGATCTCGGAATCTGTAATTCTGTTCCTGTTCTGGTTGTTTTCTTAGTCTGTTGTTGTCATTGCTTTTAGATACAGTTGTTGATAGTTGTGAATTTCTTGCCTTTTTAATGTTCATGGTTTTGATCTTCCTTTTCTGAAAAAGTCCCTTTAACATTTCCTGTAATAATCTCAACCAGAGGAATAGGGTCATTTATAAGTACTGTGGTTTTTTAACTTAACCTTAGAAAATCATAATAACTGCGATAGAAAAATAATGTTTGAGCTATCACAGAGGGAGGAGAAAAGGCTTCAAAGACAATGAAAGATTCTAAAGTGTGTTTGAGAACAGTGAATTAACAGGTTATTCCGAATAGAGCAGAACATTTGTGAAACGTAGTTTTAGAAGATGAAATCAGAAAGGCACACTGTAGGCAGTTCACGCAGGCCCTTAAATGCAATGCTCAGGGGGTTATAACTTATTCTGGAGGAAATAGAAGACAATTAGAGCCATAAAGTGAGTTAAGTTGCAACAGATAGTGCTTTTGGCTCTAAATAGCAGCCCCATGGAAGCTAACTTACCTAATGTATAAAGGCTTTAAATGTAAGTGGTGTGTTATATTATATGAGTTACTAGAGTCCTTGTGGTTAAAGAGTTAGCAAATTCAATCGCTTAGTGAGTTCATTAAAGACCAGAGGCTGTGCATCCATCTGCCCTGTCGCCCGCACATGCTGACGACATCGCCTTCATGACTGAAAGGGAGCTAAACCGGTCTTGCACTTCACATGCAGAGAGCTGATGTCCTGTCATAAACAGCGACATATTCAACCTTGAATCTCTTTTAATCCACAAGAAAAACCTTCCCCAGAAGACCACAGATTCCCTATCAGGTACAATTTGCTAGAAATGAGTCACAAGCCATGACAAAAACAATCACATCAAGGGAAATAAAACGAACCTGCCTGGCCCTGGCTGGTGTAGCTCAGTGGATTGAGCGCAGGCCTGTGAACCAAGGGATCATGGTTCAATTCCCAGTCAGGGTCCATGCCTGGGTTGCAGGCCAGTTCCCAGCGGGGGACACATGAGAGGCAACCATACATTAATATTTCTCTCCCTCTCTCCTTCCCTTCTCTAAAGATAAATAAATAAAATCTTAAAAAAAGAAAACTGAACCTGCCTGTCATGGACGGGACAGTGATGAACTACATACATGTAACTCTCTGTATGTAACTCTCTACATACAGAGAGTTATTGTTGCTGGGGACACAGGACAGAAAACACCAGAACAGTGCTGGGCTTTCCTGGAGGAGTGCAAGGTGCTGGTTGTGGGCATAAAAACAAGAATATCTGACTTGTGAGTAAATAAGTGTATAAGACTTATGGGAAGAAGGAATATTGGCAATAAGCTGGTGGATAAAGGGTCTATTTGGAGAGTTGTAATAAGGGTCTAAAGTAGAACAGTAACATGGAGGCATGGAAAGAAGACATTGCACCAAGGGACACTGGCAAAGGAAAATCAAGAAAACTTGTCAAATGGATGGGACATAGTTGGTGTCTGAAGTAGAAGTGGCTTGAATGATGACTCTATGAGACTGGGGAATACAGACACGTAATATAGACACAAGGAATGCACAGGAGAGGCATTAAAGATCCTGAGTAGTGCTGGCAGATATTAGTTTTAAGGAGCTACCAAGGTACCTGACGAAAATTTCCTATAAATTCCTAGGATTGTAGCTCAGGAGATATAGGAGCTACAAATGCAAATTTGATAACCAAACACATAAATGTAATTATCAAAGCTGAGAAATTAAAGATCTTTAGGGAAGCAATAAGATAAAAAATAGATTCAAGGAAAGAAATTGACAAAGATCTGTATTTAGGAAAAATCAAAGGAGAAGTTAAAGAGAATATTTAGAAACTGTAGACATACAGTTAAAGGAAAATCTGGAATAATTCTGTTGTAGTTGTTATATACATGCAAGTCCATGTATTAAGAAGGCTGAGAAATTTGTGATTAATCGTGTGTGGCCTTAGTCACCATCTCACTGGAGAGGGCAGCGCACACACCGGATTGTAAGGGGATGAGAAATGGGTGGGAAGCAAACCCTCAGGGGCGTTGCGAGTTGACTACCTCTTACTTGTCAAGTTTGGTGACAACGGAGTGCACAGGTATGCAATGTCAGCTCGGTGATTTCCTAGTTTGGCGCTGTTGTTCTCGTTTTTAAATTTTTATAATTTTAACTAACCCCCGACCACGATCTCCACAAAAAGACCTAGGAGAAGGAAATATTAAAAGGGAAAAAATAATGTCAGACTTTAAAAGTTAAACTGCTTTTTAGAGGCAGAGAACAAAGGTGATGCCAAAAGCAAAACTGCAGTGACAAGCTTCAGAATAGAATGGGTTTACTTATTTGTAAAAAGATGGCAAATAATAGCTGACCATTTTCAAGTATAAATGAAGAGGGAAAATGTTTAGAATATTAAAAAAAAAATGAAGGAATAATCGCAGAGAATACGCAGCACCACCCTCACCCTATAAAAAATTCACTTAGTTCTTCTTTTTATGGCATGGATTTTTTTAACATTTGTAGTCATACTGTTTTACCATTTCAGTGAATATCCTTGAGTGTGTACATGTTCCTATGCGGAAAAGATATCAGTGATAAATAAAGAAACTGCAATCCATCCAGCAAAACAAAAGAGAGTGTGCTTGAAGAGAGGAAAAAATACACATAAGAAAACATGTAAATAAGTAAAGACTAGGATGAATCAAGCAACAGGGAGGGGTCCTATAATCTACACATGATAGAATATTATTATTAATTATAATTTCTTCCCCATTGAGCGAGCAGTCACTTAGTCCTCACGCCACAGCCTGTTGGCAGCTGCTGGACTGGCTGGCAGTACCACCAGAGATCCATCTGAAACAGAGACAGTGAGTCCCAATGGAGTTGGCAAGTTTCTAACTCTCATAGACAACGAAACCATGGTCAGTGGTGTCAGCTCCTCACACCTATTTTCACAGCACACCAAATAGAAGGAGCTAGACTCCAAACCAAAGTAAAGCATTTTAATAGTTTCAAGCTGTATCCAAATGAGGGTCAGATAGAAAGTCTCAGGCCTGACAGAACTGAGGAGATGGATGAGACACTGTCCCCTAAGAGCCTCGTGCAAGACAGGAGGCAAGCAAGAAATGGCCTCGTGACAGCTCCTCTAAGACTTCCTGTCTCAGCGCCTATCCCACCCACACCTGGTTCAGACTGTGTTCATGTCTTCCCCTTGTGGCCAAAGTCGGGACAGAAACACTGCGAAGGTGGGGCCTACTTCACACAAGAGACGTCTCAGTTCCCTCCTCACTCTCTTTAAAACCTTTCCTACATGTCACTTCTACCGTGATCTCCAAGAAGACCTACTGCTTCACAAAGATAAATATTTCATGACCTGTTGCTTTTACTTAACAAAGAAAGTGACATACCTTCGCTTTCTCACATATGATTACTTACTAAATCCCAATGGTAGGACATTTCTTGTTAAAGGAATAAATGAGTGTATTTTCATACCTTTGTCAATGCAAAATGATCAAACCTCTATATGAATGCTCACATCAACAGCATTAGTCTAAATCACAAGCATAAAATGAAGAACCACATTAAAACGAAAAGGAAAGTGGTAACAGTTGAAAATAAGAACAAAAAGATGTGTATGCAGAGAGAGCTACTAATCAAAATTACCCATTCAGAGTTTCTTGCAGAGGGAAATGCAGAACAGTTTAAAATGAATGAACAGCTCAATGAGCAGGCAAATGAGAATGATTAGAAAAACATATTCTCTTACATAAAAATAGAAATATGCAAAATAAAGTAAATGTGCATTTTATACACATTTGGTTAGTTTTCCTTAATGGATTCTGGTTTTTTAGCTATTTTTTAAAGTTAGTGCTTTAAACTTTTTTTAAAAGATTTTGTTTATTTATTTTTTAGAGAAGAGAAGGGAGGGAGAAAGAAAGGGAAACATCAATATGTGGTTGCCTCTTGAGCATCCTCTACTGGGGACTTGGCCCGCAACTCAGGCATGTGTCCTGACTGGAAATCGAACCAGTGACCCTTTGATTTGCAGGCAAGCACTCAACTACTGAGCCACACCAGCCAGGGCTAAAGTTAGTACTTTAAAATTAAGATTCTTAGATTGACTTATCGATCCCTCAATTGCCTTGACTCATTTCCAACCCCAACTCCAAAAGGAAACAGAAATACAAACCTTGCTACTTGACTCCAGATCCATTTCTAAGGGAAAATACAAGAGAAACTAAGAGAATGTGTGTACCTGCTGACATGCAGGGATCTCCAGAGAAATAGAACCAAGAGGGTTTTTTTTTATATAGGAAATGCTCACACAGCTATGGAGGCCAAGAATTCTCACAATCTGTCTTCTTCAAGCTGGGGAACCAGAAAGCTGGTGGCATAACTCACTGTGAGTCCAAAGGCCTGAGAACCACGAGTTCTGACGTCCAAGGACAAGAAAAGATGGACTGGACTTCGGTTCAGCATTTTGGGAAAGTCAAGTACCAACTAGTGAACAAGGAGACTAATATGAAAAGAAGGTAAGAAAACTTTATAAAAACACCCTTGAATTAGAGAATACCTTATAGAATATAGCAGAATGAGTCCACTGGATTTAATACATTTTATCTCTGTGCCTTCCCAAAATCACACACACACACACGCAATCCCTCCCCACAAAAAACACTAGCTTCAGGGGAAGTAAACAAGGATGCTTGAAGGACATTTATTGCTAATTCTTGATGACATTACAGCCAATTAAATAAAGAAATATCTCTGTAAATATACTACTATGCTAATATTTTATTATAAAGTTATCACTGCTATTAGCTCACTTAAAATAGCAGAGATGACATTCTCTCCAGAGCGGCTCTGAATGGGAGCAGTGAATTTTAGGAAAGCTCACATGGAAGGCAAAGAGCTTGTTTTCTCTCGCGAGAATGCTATCTGTCGTTTTCAGTCTCTCGGGGCTTGAATAATTAGTATAAATAGATAGCTTGCATATTGAGGAATTTTGGAACCAAACATTTTTTGAAGATTTTTGTTACTGGTGATAAGAGAAAAGAGTATATTTCTTCTGGTGCTTTTTAATGAGACATTTGAAAAACATTTTTAAAGGATAGTACAGAAATGCACACTCGTAGGCAAAGGTATATTATTTCAGAAATGACATAAAGAGAAAAAGGGTATTTATTGTATTTTTATTCATTTTACTTCAAAACCTTAAAAACGTTTATAAAAATGAAAGATCTGAAAACTGAAACTATAGAATTGATGATGACTATCTGTCCACTTAAGCCATTTGCCATTTCCCAAACTTTATGTTGATTATAAAATGGCAGGGGAAAATATGCTAGAATATTCCTACCTTGTTTATTTTCTCCTCTCATTTTTGTTCATTTTCATACTGATTCCTGTCTCATTCTATTGTTTTCTCCTCATCTTTCCTTTTGTTGTTAGGTTAGCTAAAGAGTTTTAGTCTTTCCATAAAATAAAAGATACATTTTTCATTTTCACCTATAACTTTACTGATGTGGAGGTTTTGAGTATGTTGGCTATCTTCCATTATTGGCTTCCAGTGGGTAGAGGCCAGGGGTGCTGTTTAACATCTCTCAGTGCATAAGACAGCCCCACAGCAAAGAGTTATTTGGCAAAAATGTCAATGGTACCAGGAAACTTCACGAACCATGTTTGACACATTCACATTCGATCAGCCACAGCACCTACTCTATACACTGAGTACATCTTTTTTTTGGATTTCTGTTGCGTTTTTACCTTTTTTGAAATAATAAAGCATAATACTAAAAAATGTTGCTTATTTCTCTTATGTTCAATATGAAAATGGCTGCACAAAAATTCACCGATTTTTATTTATTTTTTAAAAATGCACACTGATATGACAGCTGGCACAATACAATCTAACAAAACTGTTTCAAATGAAGTTAAAGACAACTGAGCACTACTAGAGCCATCACATGGGAAAAAGTCAATGAACATTTTGGCCAACCCAATACTACGTTTCCAGCACCTATTAGAAGGGTATTTTAAATAACAGAATAGTTGCATGGAAGACAGCTCTACTTCTTGGTGTAGAGAGGAAAACTTACTCAGCCATGAGTCCAAATAAAACTATTGATGGAACAGCCTGTTTTATGGATGCCTCTCCATCCTAAGACTAGTGAGGTAGCAAGGAAGGGATTCATCCCCACAGGGAGGAACCTACTTCTTCGCACATTCTGCCGATGACCCTCATAGACGCAATTCTTATCCCTTACCATCCTGCCTCCCTCCGCGCCTGGCTGGGACATAGAACAAAAACCTTTTTGGTCCTCTTATCTCCCTCCACTGCATTACATCTTATTTATTTCTACAGCAGTCTTTTCTTTCACTCAACTGTCTCATTTCTGTGATGGTGGCATTAAATTGATGCCACTGTAGAAAAGATGAATTCTTGTTGGTCATGAAGTCTAAGATCATTCCTGTGATGACAGTATCCAGTCAAATTGCTACAGTTCATCATCAATGACTGCTTTTCTGTCTACATTAAACTCCTCTCAAAGAAAATCTGACAACGACTAGAGGTCACCTAAACAGTGGTATTTTAAAGTGGATCAAATTATAGGGGAAAACAGAATTACAAAGTAAATATATATCATTATAAGTTGGTATTTCAAGAGGCTCTTGGAATCTTATTGAAAGTCCATCCACTCTAAAGTGTCAGAGACAACAAAAGCATAAAGGGAAATTTTCATTTTAACCCTTTGGCCTATAAGTAGCAAGGAGACTGAAAGAACAAAGAAATGAACAAAGGGAAATAATCTAGACACAGCCATACAGCACTGACGAATTCCTCCTAAATCACAGAAGACAAGAAAATTTAAAAGATTGATAACTCTCAATGTAGTATAAATCATATTTTCCATCTATCTACCTGGACCTATCTATCTATATTGTGACTGAAGGAAGTATTTTTTTGACAAGCTGTTGCTCTTAGCAACAAGTCATCATGATATTTTCTTTGATTATAACTAAAGAGCAATATCCATTCTTGTTACATGGGTGTAAAGTATAATTTAAAGCTCATTAAAAGTGTAGCAGGTGTTCACGTATAAAGTGCAAAAAAAAAAAAAATAGAGGAGAGAATCTCTCTATGCCTGAGCTGTCAGTGCTCTAAAAGCCTAATTTATTTTGCATAACCTTTTAGCAAATAGACGTGATTATAGCGGAGAGAAGAGAAATGGGAAACAGAAAAGTAATGGGACTTGGCCTTTTGATTTGACCTTGGTTCCCACCCTTTAAAAATATTACAGTCTTTTAACAATTGCAGCTTTGACATATAACACACTTTCCTTCCCAGGAGATAGAAGTTCTTCAGACATTTCCTTAGCATCAAAGCCACTCTAAAGTAGAAAATGAGTAGGTGTCTAAACTGAAACCAAGTCAGTTTATATTCATGGCAAAGCCGAGAAGTGAATGAGTGAGTGTTCAGTTGCCCGGCCCTTCCTCAGATTCCTGTTCATGTGGCATGCTTCTGCGCTGCACAGACAAAAATCAAACGCAAATTCAAAGGCCAGTAAAAGTCTAGCAATAGAAACTCTTTCTCAATACCTTCCATTGTTGGCACAAATTAGGCAAATGATGAGAAAAAGATCAAAGTATGTCAGTTCTAAGCACAGGTTTGAAACTAAAAGTTGTCATTGTTAACATATTGACACTATTTGAGCTGTGGATTTGCATTGTCCACTCAACCAGTAACTAATGAAAGCCCAGGATTACTGGAATTCACCGGATTTTCAGTAATTCAAGTTGTTAATATGTTTCTCCTTTTAGCAAAAGGAAAGAACTTTGCTTTTTTTTTTTAAAGCAAGTACACATTAAAGGGAAGCTGTGGTACTCAGAAAAGAAAGGTGAGAAATTACACAGAATTGCAATTGAGTTTTGATATTGCTTTCTGAGACTTAATGCTGTTGTTGAAATTAAATTTTGAGATATAAAAGGCAAATATTCACAGTAATGAAAATTAAAATCTGAAAGTAAAATTCTATATAATCTTAACAAAACCTAAAATGGGTTGAGGAAGGATGGGAACATGAGAAAGAATTCATTGTGCCCAGTGTGTGGGGGTGGAGGGGATGGCCAGGGACACTGTTCATTTGCATTTCCTAGGTAAGAAGTTTACATTTAAATACTATTTAAATTAAGGAAGAATTAACGATAGGCAGTACTTCCTTTTTCTACCAATGTCACTGTGTACTGAAGAATATGCAGTAACTATCACATTTGTGTGTAAGAGTTTAGTGCAGAGGTTCTAAAAAACTATTTTGTTGGTCTAGAATAATGAGCAGATAATTTATCTAAAAATAAGATATTCAAGTAACATTGAACAATCCGATCTGTAACAGTGGGGTTGCAGGCCAGAGCTGGCTGTATACGCACACGCAGCAGCGCTGAGAATCAGTGGCCCTCCCTCGCACCTGCTAGACGTGGTCAGTCCCTTCCCGGCGGCCACAACGCCCCTTCTAACCAACACCACCATTTACCTTCAGACAGGTAAAGGCTTTTGTTTTATTTCCTTATCTTAGTGAAGGTGTGAGTTTTCACTTGTAACAGAGAAGAAAGATGCTTTTATTTATTATTAATAAAGTCCCAATCTATGTCATTCATGCTAGTACTTTTGTATGCAGAAGTTCATGAGTAAACATTTGGAGAACTGCATTGAATGTTTTAGTCATGGCAGCGTGAAAACAATATTTCAAATACTGCAACATCCTGGGGCATCTAGCTTTGACATTTTAAAGGTGATAGCTCTACATTCTATCAAGGGAATATTTAGGATCATTTGATTTCAGGCAATGTAATGTTGCAACAATTCTTGTATTTCATTCTAAGTGAACTTCAACCCTTTTTTTCTGTTGTGAAATATATACATCGTGCACTTAGAATGGCGAAATGCAAAACTCACCCTCTGCAGCAGATAGGTATTGGTCTATATTTATCATAAAATAATCTAACATGGAGATTTCCTCCTTTTCGAAAACCTGATGTCAAGAATGCCCACTTGTGTCAGCCTAGCACTTGTATTGGACATCCTGTCTTTACTTTCTGTAGCATACAACAACAATACGATCACACTACTACCCCTCCTTGGGTCCTTGGCAAATATTAGATGTGGTCCCTTAGTAGTACTGGTAGAGGTCTGCATTGTGACCATTCCAGTGAAGTAAAATGTGCCGTCTAAAAATAAACCAGCAATACGGGCATGGAGGTTGAAACTGTATACCAAGAGACAAAGTTCTCACAGAGGATTAATAATTCCAATTGCTCTACAATGATGTTAATGAGCCATCAGCCCTTCAAAAATGTCAAAAGTTTATTGAAAACCTTTATCATAATAAAAACAGGGATAGTTATATTTCATTATGACATATTTTGGGCCTCCAGAATTACAGTGTACATCCCTTGAGGGCCATCTCTTTCATTTGCTTTAAGATAGAATAAAAAAAAATCGTTCATCATAAAAGTACAGAGTAGGCTACTTATATAAAACATATCAATGTGTCCCCAAACTATCATTATAAGTAAAGGGTCTCCTTAGGTTTTACAGTGGAAGCATATTTAATTATTTACTAGTAGTAGTTTGCACTAGATGTACTCTGCTTCTGTTACCCAGTTTCTAAAATTACTTTTTCCCTTGGACTATAAGTAGTACATGCTCATTAAATAAATTTTCTAAACGCAGGATGATAATGTCTAGATCCCTGAAGAAAATGCTTAGGAGACCAGGAAACCGCAGTCATATACAAATTCCAGGTTTTGTGGTAGGCACATGGCTCCTGAATAATACGGTGCAAGTGATCTCGGTTGACTCCCGCACTTACACATAAAGCATCACAGGAAAACCGATAATAAAAAGTGGACCCCCAAACCTCCCACTGGAAAGGAAGTGCACTATTTCATTACTGATATCAAAACTTGTACAGCGCAATGAAATAATGGTATTTCTAGGTAAGGACCGTCAACAGCTAGTAAAATCACTAGGCAAAATGTTGATGATAACCTTATTATAATGAATCAGACTGACATCGCCTGAAAGTAAATGTTACCCAATGGAAGCAAGATGTAAAACAAACATGATATAATGAGAACCTCAATGCTGTTGTTGTATATGAGGACAGGATGCTTACCTGTACCCCTAAAGTCAATATAGAAATCAATATTTCAAGGGTGGGGTTGAAGGATGGGTGATAAAAGCAACAGGAGAGTTGCCTTCATCCCAGATCATAGCTCAGGGCTCTGTAAGCCTTATTGGGAAGCCCTGTATCCAACACAGAACACGAAGCATACATTAACAATGGCCGAAGAACATTTGTAATTAGATGGAACAGAATTCAGCCTTAAGAAACCCATGGATGCACTAAAGAGTTGCAAGGAAAAACCAAGAATTCCTGAGCTGAGAGACTTATTGGGTCAAGGGGAGAGGGAAAGGTAGCTGCCCACAAAGGTTTCTAGAGACTAGGAATCAGCTGAAACCACTGAAACTCCCTCACCCAAGGTTTACGTAATGAAAGTTTAATTTTTACTTAAATCATCTATTTTTAAATTAATCATTGACTTCTCGAACAAGACACTGTCAATGAGTTTGGGCTAATGTTTGCATGCTTGCTTAACTCAGATGAAAAATAAAAGTCTGTGTAGGGGACGGAACCTTTGCTTATTATAGGAAAAAATATCCACAACTATATTAACAGAAATAAAACAGTACATTGAAGAAGAAGCCAAATCGTAGGCTTCTGGTATGTGTTTTTATAGTTGTTATCTTTTCAGCTCCCCTTGCTTCTTATATCTTTATCTGCAACTCCTGCCACATTTTCTTGCCTTTTAATTTCCAATTTATTCTCTATTAGGTTCAAAACATAAAACTGCAAATTGCTTCTTCTCCTTTACCTCCAAATATGAACTTTATAGTCCATAATTCTCTTCTGATTAAAGTTCTTCCTCGAAATTACTTTCCTTGGCATTTGCTGCAGCCTAAAGCAGCCTTCCCTATCATTTGTCCTCAAAATAGAGAACCTCAAATGCTAGTTTGGATTTTCCTTTTTCTCTTTTCCTGTGAGCAACCTATCACCCTACCAAAAGACTCAAGACGTGATGTAGCCCTTCTTTTTCTGACTCCTTCCAGAGTTGTCCTTCTGCACTTCATTCTGCACTTTGGTCTTCCCACTCTCTGCTACCCTCTCCCAAAAAGAAAATTTCTCCTCCGGCGAGGACCCAGACCTTGCTCTATATCTAGAAAGTGTATGGAGTCATTGCTCAACCCTCATCTATTGCCCCATGGAGTTTTGGATTTAACAATAGCATTAGCAGTGGCAATAGTGATAACAGGCAGTATGTGGAACACTGTGCAGCGAAGTCCACACCAGAAATGTCCTTCCAGCAATATCATGAGCCAGGCAGTAGAATTAGCCCGGTCTTGTAGATGAGAAGCTGAAACTGAGTGTAGGTTAGTAAACGGCTCAAGGATTTGGCCCTCGGCCAACCTGCCTCTAATGCCTGTGCAGACATCCCCATTCCTGCCTCGTATAGGCTCCCTGGGATTAGCCACTTGCTTTAAATAGAAAAAAGAATGTTTTGTGTTCTGAAAGCTGATTACCCTGAAAATCCAAATGGTGGTGATCTGCCCTGGATCTGGGCATTTACAACTAAAGTCCAGATTCCATGCGGCCCTCGGGATGCCATCTGGGCTTATAAACCTGGTGCCATTCCCCATGGGAAGCCAGTGTGCAGGTACGTAGTGGATTAGGGGCCTAGCAGGTCAATGGCATTGCCCAGGTTAATCAAATTAAATCAATCAGAGTAAATTTATTCTGCTTTCTTTACAACTAGCTAAGAAAAATGAAATTGAGCACTGATATTTGTAGTTAAATATTCTGTTCATCCTGTTTTCAACCAATCCATTTTGTAACATCATGCTCTCCTTGAATCCCCTCTGGCCATTTTTACTAACTGACCTTTAATGGCAATGATTGGAAATTGAGTCTTTAAACACCACATAAGCCCGACAAAGCACATTTTCCAATTGCGGGTTATTTCTTAAGCACAGCAAAATAAATAACTGCATCCTACCTTACACTGTGACATACCATCTTATTTCCTTAGATATTTTTCTACTTCCCACAAAAATACTTGAAAAAAATGAACCACAAGAGTAAAAAAAGGATGTAAAAGAGAAAAAATAAAATTACTAAATATAATTTTAACATTACCATAGGAACAAGTTAATATAAAACTTGTATTTTGAATATAGTACATTTCCTTAAGTGTTATTGCCTACTCTTAGGAAATATTTAATGAGTACATGATTTTCCACCAAGAATAAATTTTACGGTTTATTCAACTCTTTCCTTATTGCTTAGTATTCAGGTTGTTATTAATTTTTGTTTATACTGCCATATATTTATGCAAAATGAATATCTTTTATTTATAAAAACAGTTCTGTGTTAGAATCATATTTCCAATTTGAAAATAAATAGGCTTGATACAACCCTTTCAAAGGCTGACCACATATTTAAAGATCCTTGATACTAAAAAAGGTTACTTTTCCAATTGAATATAAAAAGGATAATTCAGGCCAATCAAAATGAGCTACAACTATAGAAATTATCACTCAAAGTCCTTGGCCAAAGAATATAATAATTAGTGTTACGTGCACATTGGAAGGCAGGTTGACACATCCTGGGGAAACACTTCAGAAGACAAGTCGAGGACTTCAGGTTCTGGGAGAGAAGGGACATCGCATTCCTCATCTACATTTGTTTTTATATTTACTTAGACAAGCTACTTAACATCTTTAAATTTTTCTAATATCTGGAATACGAGTAATAATGATTCTATCCCATAGTTATATTTTAAATAGTAAATGATGTCATGCTTTAAAGGTCAGAGTAGAATGTTGGGTACATAATGAGGCCTCGTTAAATGTAAGCAATTTCTAACGTAGCAAAGCCCTGTGACATCCTGCTCAGGTACATGTACTCTCGAGACAAGTTGACTGAGTTTGAGCTCCAGATCTACCTTGTACCAGTTGTGTGACCTTCAGCCAGTTATTTGAACTCTCCGTCCTTCTGTTTCTTCAGATGTAAGAACTGAAATAATCCCAGCACTTATAGCTTGAGGGTATTGTCTATACTACATGAAATTATTAGTGTCTAGGATAAACTCTACCTCACAGTAAACATTAAATAAATATTACCTTCAACTAGAATTTACCAGTGGTAATAATTTTCTACTCTGTTTTTAATAAGTGGTTCTTCTCATTAACAGAAAATAGATTGGTTGACTGTAGTCATCAGGAAAACAATTACTTAATTTTTGAAAGACTATCTTTTTTCACTACCTATTACTCACATTAAGTGCTACCAGAAGTCAATAACTGCCATGTGTGAATAAAACAGAGCCAGTCTCATGCAACATGGTGACCTGACACATCCCACACTCACTAAGAATTACTAAGAATGATTTTAGGAGCCCAATATTAAAATACAATTTCAAATAAAAACATTCATTTCAGAGCCTTAAGAAAGACAGATTTTAGTGTAATGGAATGCTTCTAAAATAAACTAATGGTTATTTTTTGTGTAAAATTAATCTTTTTTTCCCCAAAATCCTTTTCTTCATTTAAATGTCTTCAAGGTTGAAATAGCTCAGTGGTTTTCCAAAATACACACACACACACACAATGTGTATAATTTAAAATTTATCTTTAAATATAAAATAAAATGACATTTCTGTTTAATTAAAAGCTTTTTAGGCATTTTAAAAAGTCAAGATACTTATTTATGTACTTATTTATTATATATTTTGGAGACCTGGATTTCTCTAAGAAAACTAAAAATATCATGTGGTTTGTTATTATACATATTTTTATTACAGAACTCCAAAAGTACTATTAATTTTATGTAGATAGAGTTCCTGTTATTGACACAAAATAAAATATCAATTGCACATCTTAAAAATTTTTTTTTCTAAAAAATAATTAATCTCCAGAATACAAAAGGTACATGAAGAGCAGGAAACCATGCTGAAAACAATTACACATTTTTTATTAAATATATAATTGAGATAAGTCATTTTTTTTCAGAACACTAAGCTTTGGTTCACAATACTTCAATTCTAAAATGCATCTATTTTTAGCAGCCAAAATGGGAAGACAAAGAAAGATATCCCAAATGAAAAAAACAAGAAAATTCTCCAGAAAAAGAATAAGATGAAATGGAGGCAAGCAATTTATTAGATAGAGAGTTTCGAGTAATGATTATAAGGATACTCAACAGCATGAAAAGAGATGTAGAAACTATAAAAAAAGGACTAGTCAGAAATAAATAATGTATCATCTGAAATAAATAACACACTGGAAGGAAAAAACAGTAGGTTAGATGAAGCAGAGGATCAAATCAGTGACTTGGAAGATGAGGTAGAAAAAGCACCCAGGCATAGCATTAAAAAGAAAAAGTAATATAAAACAAAGAAGAAACATTTTGAACAACATGGAGCTTAACAACACCTACATGATGGGAACACCAGAAGGAGAAGAGAGCGAGCAATGGATCAAGAACCTATTTGAAAAACTACTGACCAAAAGGTTCTCTAATTTGTGGGAGGAAAAAGATACACAAGTCCAGGAACTCGGAGAGTCCCCAATGAGTTGGACGTGAAGAGGCCTACACTGAGACACATCATAATTAAAATGACAAGGCTTAAAGACAAGGAGAGAATCCTAAAAGCCACAAGAGAAAAGCAGTAAGTAACATACAAGGGAGCATCAAGTAGACTGTCACCTGATTACCCAACAGAACATTTCAGGCCAGAAGGGAGTGGCATGAAATATTGGAGGTGATGAAAAGCAAGGAACTACAACCAAGACTACTTTACCCAGCAAGACTATCATTTAAAATTGAAGGAGAAACAAGGAATTTCCCAGGCAAGAAAAAGTTAAAGGAATTCTTTAATACTAAAGCAGTACTGCAACCAATCTTAAAGGGCTAGCTTCAAGAAGAAGAAGAAAAAGAGAAAGAAAAAAAAACAGAGGAAAATAATCTAACAATAAAATGTCACTAAATATGTATCTATCAATAATCACCTTATATGTAAATGCCTTAATTGCTCCAACCAAAAGACATAGGGTGGATGAATGGATAAGAAAACAAGACCCATACATATGCTGCCTCCGAGAGACCCATCTCACACTGAAAGATACACAGAGATTAAAAGTAAAAGGTTGGGAAAAGATGTTTCATACAAATGGAAAGGAAAATTTAAAAAGCTGGGATAGCAGTATTTATATCTGAAAAAAATAGGCTTTAAAACCCAGGCTATACTAAAAGACAAAGAGGGACACTACAGAATGATAAAGGGAGCAATCTAACAAGAAGATATAACCTAGTAAACATTTATACAGACAACACAGGAGCACCTAAATATGTGAAGCAAACCTTGATGGACATAAAGGGAGAGATCTACAGAACTACAGTTATAGTCAGGGATTTTAACACCCCATTGACTTCAATGGATAGATCTTCCAGACAGAAAATCAACAAGGACACAGAGGCCTTAAATGACACACTAGATCAAATAGATTTTGTTGATATCTTCAGAGCATTTCACCCTAAAGCAGCAGAATATACATAATTTTCAAGTGCACATGGAATGTTTTCCAGGATAGACCACACCTTAGGACACAAAACAAGTCTCAATAAATTTAAGAAGATTGAAACCATATCAAGCATCTTTTCTGACCACAATGTGATGAAACTAGAAATCAACCACAAGAACACTAGGCACTCCTTCGTAGGTAACTCTCTTTTCCTCTTGCTGCATTTAAGATCCTGTCCTAATCTTTAATCTTGGGTAACTTAATTATGATGTACATAATTAAGTACATCATACTTAAGTGTGTTGTTCCTCCTTGGGTACAATTTCTCTGGTACTCTCTGGGCTTCCTACAAAGGAGTGCCCAGAAGACTATCAGCTGATTTCTCAAAAGAATCCTTGCAGGCAAGAAGGATCTGGAAAGAAGTACTTGAAGTCATGAAAGGCATGACTTAAAAGGCTTGGACTTACATCCAAGATCACTCTATCTAGCAAAGCTATGATTCAGAATGGAAGGGCAGATAAAGTGTTTCCTAGATAAGGTGAAGGTAAAGGAGTTCATCATCATGAAGCCCTTATTATATAAAATGTTAAAAGGACTTACCTAAGAAAAAGAAGAAGATCAAAGACTATGAACAATAAAATGACAACAAACTCATAACTATCAACAACTGAACCTGAAAACTAAGCAAACAACTAGAACAGGAACAGAATCACAGAAATGGAGATCACATGAAGGGTTATCAGTGGGAGGGGGCGGGGAGAATGGGGGGAGAAGGGTATAGGGAATAAGAAATATAATTGGTAAGCACAAAATACACAGGGGAACATTAAGAATAGTATAGGAAATAGAGAAGCCAAAGATCTTATATATGCAACCTATGGACAAGAATGAAGGTGAGGGATGCTGGAGGTTAGTGGGGTGCAAGGTCGAGGGGGGATAAAGGGAAGGAAAAATTGGGACAACTGAAATAGCATAACCAATAAGATATACTTTAAGATTTTTTTAAATCACAAGAACACTGAAAAACATGCAAAGACATGGAAGCTCAATTACATGCTATTAAACAATGAATCAGTCAACAAGATCAAGGAAGAAATTAAAAGATACCTCAAAACAAATGAAAATAAGGACACAACAATCCAAAATCTGTGGGACACTGGGAAAGCAATCCTAAGAGGGAAATTTATAACATTACAGGCCTACCTCAAAAAACAAGAAGTTCGAATACACAATCTAACTTCACACTTAAAGAAACTTGAAAAGGAACAACAAACAAAACCTGAAGTGAGTAGAAGGAAGGAAATAATAATGATCATAGCAGAAATAAATGAAAGAGTCTAAAAAAAGATACAAAGATCAATGAACCCAAGAGCTGGTTCTTTTAAAAAGTAAACAAGATTGGCAAACCTTTAACCAGACTCCTCAAGAGAAAAAGAGAAAAGACTCAAATGAATAAAATCAGAAATGAAAGAGGAAAAATAACTACTGACACCAAGAAATACAAAGGATTGTAAGAAAATATTATGAACAACCATGTGCCAACAAACTGGACAACCTAGATGAAATTGATAAATTCTTAGAAACATACAATCTTCCAAAACAAAATTAGAAAGAATCAGAGAATCTGAATAGACAGACCACTCCTGGTGAAATTGAAGTGGTAATCAAAAAAATCACAACAACAAAAAAAAGCCCTGTACTGCATTATTTCACTGGTGAATTTTACCAAACATCTGAGAAGAACTAGCACCTCTCCTTCTCAAACTATTTCATAAAATCCAAGAGGAGGGAAAGCTCCCAGACTCATTTTATGAGGCCAGCATTAACCTAATCCCAAAACCAGATAAAGATGTTATAAAGAAAGAAAAGTATAGGTCACTATCCCTGATGAACATAGGTGCTAAAATCCTCAACAAAGTATTAGCAAAATGAATATAGCAATGCATGAAAGAGATCATACACCATGATCAAGTGGGATTTATTCTGAGAATGCAAGGCTGGTGCAACATTCCCAAATCAATAAATGTGATTTACCACATAGACAAAATGAAGGATAAAACCACATGATCATATCAACAGGTGAAGAAAAGCATTTGATAAAATTCAGCATGATTTATGATAAAAACTCTCAGCAAAGTGGGAATAGAGGGAACATACTTAAACATGTCAAAGGCCATATATAACAAACCCACTTCCAGCATCATACTCAATGGGAAAAAATTTTAAGTGTTCCCCACAATATTGGGAACAAGATAGGGATATCTGCTTTCACCTCTCCTATTCAACATAGTACTGGAAGCCCTTGCCACAGCAATCATACAAGAAGAAGAAATAAAAGGTACCCAAATTGGAAAGGAAAAAATAAAGCTGTCATTATTTGTAGACGACATGATACTGTACACAGAAAATCCCAAAGATTCCACCAAGAAACTATTAGACTTGATAAATGAATTCAGTGAAGTAGCAGGATACAACATTAATATCCAGAAATCAGTTGTATTTAATATGCCAATAATGAACTAACAAAAGGAAAATTAAGAAAACAATCCCACTCACAATTGCTACAAAAAGAATAAAATATGTAGGAATAAAACTAACCAAGCATGTAAATGACATGTACATGGAAAATTATAAGACACTGAAGAAAGAAGCCCTGGCTGGTATAGCTCAGTGGATTGAGCTCAGGCCTGTGAACCAAAGGATCATGGTTTGATTCCCAGTAGGGCACATGCCTGGGTTGCAGGCCAGTTCCCAGCAGGGGACACACGAGAGGCAACCGTACATTGACATTTCTCTCCTTCTCTCCTTCCCTTCCCCTCTAAAGATAAATAAACAAAATCTAAAAAAATAAAAATAAAAAAAGAAAGAAGACACAAATAAGTGGAAGAACATACCATGTTCATGGATAAGGAGAATTAACATCATTAAAATATCCATAATACCCAAGAAATCTATAGATTCAATGCCATTCTGATCAAGATTCCAATGATGTATTTCACAGAAGTAAAACAAGTATTTCAAAAATTTATATGGAACCACAAAAGACCCTGAATAGCAACAGTGATCCTGAAAAAGAAAAACAAAGTTGGAGGAATTATGCTACCTAATATGAATCTATACTCTAAGTCCATAGTAATAAAAAAAGCATGATATTGGCACAAAAATAGACATATAGATCAATGGAACAGAATAGAGAGCCCAGAAATAAACCCATACCTTTAAAGTCAATTAATATTCAACAAAGGAAGCAAACATATACAATGGGCTAAAGACAGTTTATTCAATAAATGGTGTTGGGAAAATTGGACAGATATATGCAGAAAAATGAAACTAGACCACCTTTTTACAATACACACAAGAATAAATTCAAAATGGATCAAAGACTTAAATGTTAGACACAAAATCGCAAAAATCATAGAAGAAAACATAGGCAGCAAAATTTTGGTCATTGCTCATAGCAATATTTTATTGGATATATTTCCTCAGGCAAGGGGAACAGAAAAAAAATAAGCAAGTGGGACTACATCAAACTAAAGTTTTTGTACAGCAAAGAAAATCATCAACAATATAAAAAGACAGCCTACAGAATGGGAGAACATAATCCCTGATACATACGGTAAGAGTTAATATTAAAAATTTATAAAAATCTTACAAAACACAACACCAAAAAAAGACAACCCAATTAAAAATCAAGCAGTAGACCTGAATAGACACTTCTCCAAAGAGGCCATGCAGATGACCAATAGACATATGAAAAGATGATCAACATCACTAATCATCAGAGGAATGAAAATTAAAACCTCAATGTGACATAATCTCAAACCTGTCAGAATGGCTATCATCAATAAATCAATTAACAGCAAGTGCTGGCAAGGATGTGGAGAAGGGGGATCCCTTTTTTGTATTGGTGGGAATGCAGACTGGTGCAGCCACTGTGGAAAGCAGTATGGAGATACCTCAAAAAATGGAAAATGAGTCTGTCTTTTGATCCAGCAATCCCACTTCTGGGAATATATGTGAAGGAATCCAAAATACTAATTTGAAAGAACACAAGCACCCTTACCTATGTTCACTGCAGCATAATTTGCAATCACCAAGATATGGAAGCAGCCCAAGTGGCCATCAGTAGATGAGTGGATAAAACAATCATGGGACATTTATACAATGGAATACTACTCGGCCATAAAAGAAAAGAAAGTTTTATCCTTTGTGACAGTATGGAGGGACCTGGAGAACATTATGCTAAGTGAACTAAGCCAGTCAGAGAAAGATAAATACCATATGATCTCATTCATATGCAGAATCTAATGAACAAACTGAACTAACAAGGAAAATGGGGACAGACTCATAGAGAGGAGGGTGACAGCTAGTTGGGAATGGGGCTGAGGGAGTGGAGGGATTGAGGAAAAAGGAAAAAGGACTCATGGACCTGGATAACAGTATAGTGATTGCTGGGGGAAGGGGGGTGTAAGGGGAATGAACAGTGATGGAAAACATACAATAAAGATTACATTTTTAAAAAAGCAACATTACTGTTTTAGAAAGTCGAAGTGCTCCTTTGAGCACAGGAGATATACCAGGTCTCCATTATGGACAGAGCCTGGCACCCATTATGCTAAGAAAAAGTCCTCTATTTTTAATAATTAGAACTTTTCTCACACACCTCTTCTGTAAAAATAAACTTTATAGACTTTTTCCTAATTCGAGTTGTCAATTAGGCCCAATTCACAACTTGTTAGTGGTGAAAGCTTAGTTTCCTTTGTGGGTTGGCGTCTCCTTCCTATCTTAG
>PVKM010018201.1:0-25240 GCA_004027735.1 Carollia perspicillata
CAAATAACATAAGATCTAAACTTCTTAGTAAATTTTTTCCTTTATTTTTATTATTTATGGAATTACAGTTGTCTCCACTTTACCCCTCTTTGCCCACTTCCACCCGGTCCCTGTCTCCACCCTCCCTCAGGCCATCACCACACCACTGTCCTGATCCATGGGTCATATATATGTGTTCTTTGGCTAATCTTCTCACCTTCTTGCTTCCAGACTCCCCTTCCACCTCCCTCCTGACAGCTGTCTGTCTGTTCCATGTATCTATGCCTCTTTTTTAAGTTTTGTTCCTTTGTTTATTCTGTTCATTAGATTCCACATAAAAGTGAGATCGTATGGCATTTTTCTTTCACTAAGTAGCTTATTTCACTTAACATAATGCTCTCCAGTTCCATCAATGCTGTCGGAAAAAGTAAGAGTTCCTTCTTTTTAAAGGACACACAACATTCCATTGTGTAAATGTGCCACAGTGTTTTTATCCACTTATCTAGTGATGGGCACTTGGGCTGTTTCTAGATATTGGCAATTGTAAATAATGCTGCTATGATCATAGGGGTGCATGTATTCTTTGGAATTGGTGTTCTAGGATTTTTAGGATATGTTCCTAGAAGTGGAATTGCTGGGTCAAAAGGAAGTATCATTTTCACTTTTTTGAGGAAACTCCATAATGTTTTCCACAGTGGCTGCACCAGTCTGTATTCCAATGAAAAGGACACCAGGGTGCCCTTTTCTCCACATCATCACCAGAACTTATGGTTTGTTGATTGACGATGATTTTTACTTACATCTCTGTGATGATTACCGATGTTGAGCATCTTTTCATATGCCCATTGGCCATCTGTATGTCCTTTTTGGAGAAATGTCTATTAAGGTTCATTGCTCATTTTTTAATTGGATTGTTTGTTATCCTGCTGTTGAGTTGTATAAGATTTTTATGTATTTTGGAAATCTTTCTCATTGGCAAATATGTTGTCTGATACAGTGGATTCCCTTTTCATTTTGTTGATGGTTTATTTTGCTGTACAGAAGCTTCTTAATTTGATGTAGTCTAATATGTTTATTTTTCTTTTATTTCCCTTGCCTTAAGAGACATAGTGGCAAAAATATTGCTATGAGAGATGTTGGAGATTTTACTGCCTATGTTTCCTTTGAAGAGTTTTATGGTTTCATGACTTACACGTAAGTCTTTTATCCATTTTGAGTTTATTCTTATGTATGGAATAAGTTGGTGGTCTAGTTTCTTTTCTTTTTTATTTTTTTTGCATATACCTGTCCAATTTTCCCAACACCATTTATTGAAGAGACTCTCTTTAGTCCATTGTGTGTTCCTGCCTCCTTTGTCAAATATTAATTGACCATAAAGGTATGGTTGATTTCTAGGCTCTCCGTTCTGCTCCATTGATTTACATGCCTGTACTTATTTCAGTAACACGCTGTTATGATTAAAATGGCCTTGTATTATAGTTTGGTATCAGATATTGTGATCCCTCCAACTTTGTTTTCTTTTTTTTAATATAGTTTATTGATTATGCCATTACAGTTGTCCCATTTCCCCCCCTTCATTCCCTTCCACCCTGCACATCCCCTTCCACCCACACTCCCCCCCTTTAGTTCATGTCCATGTATCATAAGTTCTTTAGCTTCTACATTTCCCACACTACTCTTGCCCTCTCCCTGTCTATTTTCTCCCCACCATCTATGCTACTTATTCTCTGTACCTTTTCCCCACCCTCTCCTCCCATTTCCATGTTGCTAACCTTCCATGTGATCTCCATTTTTGTGGCTCTGCTCCTGTTTTAGGTGTCCACTTAGTCTGCTATTGTTTTAGGTGTGGATGTTAATAACTGTGAGTTTGCTGTTCTTTCACTGTTCATATTTTTTATCTTCTTTTTCTTAAATAAGTTCCTTTAACATTTCATATAATAAGGGCTTGGTGATGATGAACTCCTTGAACTTATCTGAGAAGCACTTTATCTGACCTTCCATTCTAAATGAAAGCTTTGCTGGATAGAGCAATCTTGGATGGAGGTCCTTGCCTTTCATGACTTGGAATATTTTCTTCCAGTCCCTTCTTGCCTGCAAGGTCTCTTTTGAGAAATCAGCTGACAGTCTGATGGGAACTCCTTTGTAGGTGACTGCCTCCTTATCTCTTGCTGCTTCTAGAAATCTCTCCTTCATTTGAATCTTGGGTAATGTAATTATGATGTGCCTTGGTGTGTTGCTCCTTGGGTCCAACTTGTTTGGGACTCTCTGAGCTTCCTGGACTTTCCGGAAGTCTATTTCCTTTGCCAGATTGGGGAAGTTCTCCTTTATTATTTGTTCAAATAAGTTTTCCACTTGTTGCTCTTCCTCTTCCCCTTCTGGTACCCCTATAGTTTGGATGTTGGAATGTTTAAAGATGTCCTGGAGGCTCCTCAGCCTCTCCTCATTTTTTTTGAATTCTTGTTTCTTCATTCTTTTCTGTTTGGTTGTTTCTTTCTTCCTTCTGGTCCACTCCATTGATTTGAGTCCCAGTTTTTCTTTCTATCACTATTGGTTCCCTGTGAATTTTGCTCCATTTCACTTATCGTCACCTTCATTTGTTCATCTAATTTGTGACCAAAATCAATCAGTTCTGTGAGCATCCTGATCACCAGTGTTTTGAACTGTGCATCTGATAGGTTGGCTATCTCTTGTTTGCTTCAAAGTATTGGCTCTGGGGATTTGAGCTGTTCTGTTTGAGTTATATTTGGTCAGGTGGCACCTGTTACATATGGTTGGCAGAGCCTTAGGTGTTTACCAGGGTGGGGCAACCCAGTGTCCAGGTTGTGATGCTGTCTGTGGGGGTGGGGTCAGAGAGGGAACAACGGCACCTGTTCCATGTTCTCTTGGATTTGCCTCCCCTCTGCTGCTTCCCACAAGCAAACTGGGCCCCCCTGGTGCTGGTTCCTAGGTGGATGGGCCTATGCATGCTCCAGGACCTTGCAGGTCTCCCCAATGACCTCTCCTGTGAGGCTGGGAGTCTCTCCCAGCACCTTTTCAATCGGTGTTTTTAGGCTTTATTTCTTATCGCTTGGGCCCTGCACCCTGTGGTCTGTATCGCTGCAGTTCTTGACTAGTTTATCTGCACACGAATGTGTGACCACCAACAGCCAACTGCCCTTCCCGTTTCCTCCCCGCATTTGGCATCAGCAAGCGGGGTGCCAACACTACCTGTACTCCCAGTCTGGCATCCACTGCCTTTTCCTGGTCCTCTCCTCTCTGCCAACCGCCGACTCCTCCTCTCTTACTGGTCTGGATGAATGGTTGTCTGACTTCCATAGTTCAATTTTCTGTTTTGGTTGTGTTATTGTTTATAAATCTTTGTTGTCTTTAATTTTGGTTGTGCGAGGAGGCACAGTGTTTCCATCTATACCTCCCTCTTGGCCAGAAGTCCAACTTTGTTTTCTTTCTCTAAATTTCTGAGGCTGTTCGGGTCTTTTGTGGTTCCATATAAATTTTTGGAATATTTGTTCTAGATCTATGAGATATGCCATTGGTATTTTAATAAAAATAGCATTGAATTTATAGATCGCTTTTAGTAGTATGTGCATTTTAATGATGTTAATTCTTCTAATCCACAAACAGTGCATACTCCACTTATTTGTATCTTCCTCAAGTTCTCTCTTCAGCATCTTACAGTATTCGAAGGTGTTTTACTTCTTTGGTTAAATTATTTCTAGGTACCTATTTACTTATTTTTAGAGAGATGGGAAGGAAGGGAGAAATAGAAGGAGAGAAACATCAATGTGTGAGAGAAATAGATTGGTTGCTTCTCATACACCCCTAACTGGGGATCTGGCCCACAACCCAGGCATGTGCCTTGACTGGGAATCAAACCAACAACCTTTCAGTTTGCAAGCCAGCCCTCAATCCACTGAGCCACACCAACCAAGGTAACCAAGGTAACTAGGTAACTAATTTTTTAGCTGCAATAGTAAATGGAACTGTTTTGCTAGTTTCTCTTTTTGATAGTTCATTATTGGTATAGAAATGCCACCAATTTCTGAATATAAATTTTGTATCTTGTTACATTGCTGAAATATTTTTTCAGTACTAGTAGATTTTTGGTAGAATCTTTAGGGATGTCTATGTACAGTATCATGTCATCTGCAAATAATGACAGTTTTAATTTTTTATTTACAGTTTGGATGCCTTTTATTTCTTATTGATTGATTGTTTTGACTAAGACTTCCAGTACTATGTTGAATAAGAATAGTGAAAACAGACATCCTTGTCTTGCTTCTGTTAAGGGAAACAATTTTAGTTTTTGCCCATTGAATATGATGTTGTCTGTGGGTTTGTCATATATGGCCTTTATTACTTTGCTGAGAGTTTTTATCATAAATGGTGCTAGGTTTTTATCAAATGTTTTTTTCTTCATCTGTTGATATTATCCTGTGGTTTTTATCTTTCATTTTATTTATGTGTGTATCACATTTATTAATTTGTGAGAACTGTACTAACCTTGCATCCCTGAAATAAATCCCACTTGATCTTGGTATATAATCTTTTTAATGTATTGCTGAATCTAGTTTGCTAACATGTTGTTGAGGATTTAGTGTCTAAGTTCATCAGGGATATTGACCTATGATTTTCTTTCTTCATAGTGTTTTTATATGGTTTTTGAATTAGGGTAATGCTGGCCTTGTAAAGTGAGCCTGGGAATTTTCCCTTCTCTTGAAAATTTTGGAATAGTTTAAGAAAGATAAATGTTAGTTCATTTTTTAAATGTTTGGTAAAAATCGACTGTTAAGCCACCCAGTCAAGGACCTTTATTTGTTGGGAATTTGTGATTACCACTTCTGTGTCACTAGTTGTAATCTGTCTCTTCAGATTCTCTGATTTTTCCTGATTACAATTTTAGTAGAGAGAGGACCAAAATAAATAATGTCAGAAATAAAAGAAAAGAAGTAACAACTGAAACCACAATAATACAAAGGATTATAAGAAGATATTACAAATAAAAATGGGCTAATAAATTGGACAATCTGGAAGAAATTAATTAATTTCTAGAAGCATACAATCTCCCAAAACTGAATCAAGAAAAATGGATAATCTGAACAAACAGATTACTACCTATGAAATTGAAAGAGTTATTTAAAAACTTCCAGCAAACAAAAGTCCCGGACTAGATTGCTTCAGAGGTGAACTTTACCAAAGATTCAAAGAAGAACTAGCACCTATCCTCCTCAAAATATTTCAAAAAAGTCAGGAGAACAAATAATTCCCAAGGTCATTTTATGAGGCCAGCATTATACAAATTCCAAAACCAGATAAAGACACTAGAAAGAAAGAAAATTATTAGCCAATATCCCAGATGAACATAGATGCAAAAATCCTCAATAAAACATTAGCAAACCGGATCTAGAAATACATTAAAAAGATCATACACCATGATTAAATGAGATTTATTCCTGAGGTGTAAGGTTGGTACAATATTAGCAAATCAATTAATGCAATATATATCATATAAGCAAAATGAAGAATAAAAATCATATATCGATAGATGCAGAAAAACCATTTGACAAAACTCAGCAGCAAAGTGGAAAGAGAGGAAACATATCTCAACATAATAAAGCCCATATATATACAAACTCATGGCTACATGATACTTAATGGGGAAATACTAAAAATATTTCCCTTAAGATTGGGAACAAGAAAGTGATGTCCATTTTCACCACTCCTATTCAACATAGTACTGGAATAGCCATACTAAGCCAAAAGGAAGTAATAAAAGGCATCCGAATTGGAAAGAAAGGAATAAAACTGTCATTATTTCCAGATAATATGATACTATTTATAAAGAACCCTAAAGATTCCACCAAAAACCCCACTAAAACTGATAAGTAAATTCATTAAGCAGCAGGATACAAAATAAACATTCAGAAATCACTTGCATTTTTATATGCCAATAATAAACTGTTGAAAAGAGAAACTAAGGAAATGATCCTATTTACAATTGTATGAAGAAAAACTACCCAGGTATAAATTTAAGCCAAAAAGTAAAAGACCTGTACTGAGAAAATTATAAGACACTGAAAAAAGAAATTGAAGAAGGTATAAATAAGTGGAAGTGTGTATCATGCTCATGGATAGGGAGAATTAACATTATTATAATACCCATAGTACCCAAATAATCTATAACTTTAATGCAATTCCTATAAAATACCAATGGCATATTTCACAAAAGTAGAAAAACTATTTCAGAAATGTATATGGAACCACAAGAGACCTGGAATAGCCTCAGCAATGTCAAGAAAGTAGAACGACATTTAAGGATTCTTGCTCCCTGATATCAAACTATATTATAAGGCCATAGTAGTCAGAACAGCATGATACTAGCATAAAAACAGATATATTGATCAATGGAACACCATAGACAATTCAGTAATAAATCCACTTCTATATGGTCAATTAATATTTGACAAAGGAAGGAAAAATATACAATGAGGTAAAGATAGTCTATTCAATAAATAATGACAGGAGGATTAGAAAGAGACATGCAAAAAATAAACCTAGACCACCTTGTTGCATCATATACAAGAATAAACCCAAAATGAATTCATGATTTAAATGTAAGACTCAAGACTATAAAACTTCTAGAAGAAAACATACACTGTAAAATCTCCGACAATTCTCTTAAAAATATTTTTTTTTCTGATATATGTCTTTGGGTAAGGAAAACAATAGAAAAAATAAACAAATGTGACTACATCAAACTAAAAAATTTTGTCACAGAAAATGAAAACACCAACAAAATGAAAAGACAACCAAATGAATGGGAGAACATATTCAATGATATATCTGGTAAGGGGTTAAAAGCCAAATTTTATGAAGAACTTATAAAAGTAAACACCAAGAAAACACACAATCCATTTAAAAAATAGGCAAAGGACCTGAGGAGACACTTCTCCAAGAAAGGCCATACAAATGGCCAATAGACATATGAAAAGATTCTTTATGTCACTAATCATCATAGAAATGCAAATTAAAACCAAAATGAGATGTCATCTCACACCAGTCAGAATGGCAATTATCAATAAATCAACAACAAATGTTCAGGATGTGGGGAGGGAATGCAGATTGGTGCAGCCACTGTGTTAAACAGTATGGAGGGTCCTCAAAACATTAAAAATGAAACTGCTTTATGACCCAGTGATTCTAGTTCTGGGTATATATTCGAAGAAACACAAAACACCACTTCAAAAAGATTATGTGTCCCTATGTTCCCTGCAGTGTTATCTACAATAGTCAAGCTATGGAGGCAACCCAGTTGCCCATAAATAAGTGAATGTATAAAAAGCTGTGGTACATTTATACAATGTAATATTACTTGGCCATAAAAAAGAATGCAATCTTACCATTTCAACATCATGGATAGACCTAGAGCTTATTTAGCTAAGTGAAATCAGCCAGTCAGAGAGAGACAAAGACCATATGATTTTACTGATATGTGAAATCTAAAGAACAATAGAAACAAACAAACAAAACAGAAACAGACTCATAGATAGATACAGAGAACAAATTGATGGTTTACAGAGGGGACAGTGGTTGGAGGTCTGGGTAGAAGGTTGAAGGGATTGAGAACTACAGATTGGTACAGCATATGGTATATAGTCTATAATATTATAATAACTATAGATGGTGTCAGATGTGTACTGGAAGTATCAAGGGAAACACTTTGTAAAGTATGATTGTTTAACCACTACACTGTATACCTGAAACTAATACAAAATAAAATTAAATATAAATGGTAATTGAAAAAATGGATATTAAGAAAAAGAATTTTTTAGAACTTACTGTGGAACTTGATTGCAACAAAGTGCAGCTGAACACCTTGACACTCAAGCAGCTCAGATTATTCTAGATAATGACCATTATGCTATAGGAAATTTAAAGAAAACAGTGTTGGAATATTTGTCTTTCAGACAGCTATAAAGCAATCTGAAGCATTAACTTTCTCCTTTGCTGGTCCATCTGGAGTTGAAAAGCAAGTGTGGGAAGATCAAAGGCCAAGACTCAGTAAGTCAAGAATTCCCCAGAATTGCACTCAGATGAGTGCATAATCAGTCTGATATTGGAAGACACAGGCACACTTATTTATTTGGAGGTAAACCTAGTAGTGTAATCAATGGCTTGAAGACTGTTGAGGTTAAGAATACAGTGTTCCTGTTTGATGAGGGTGACAAACTCAGAAAAAAAAGTCTACAGGTTGATCTTGCAGCAGCTCTGCTTGAGGTATTACATCCTGATATTTTATTGCAAGTTGGGGTATTAGATCCTGATCTTTCACTGCATTATTGCAATTTATGCATTTACATATTATTGCATAAATGTGGTTTTCAACCTTTTACAAGCTCTTTGTATAGCTATTGCCAATTACACTGCTATTATTCTACATGTCTTGGTGGACAAAATGGGATCACTAAGGTGCCAGGGTAGGCACAAGAGGAGATAGATTGTTGACAGGCATTTGATTCCAAAACACTTCAACCAGCATCGGTTGATTCCTCAGCAGATTCAGATTTTTCAGTTTATTACTCTTGACATCATCACCAGGTATACTGGAGAGGGTTTCTTTCTCTGGAAAGTAAGTTTGGGGCCATTTGCCAAGCTGTTGCTTACTTGGCCCTCCACCTGAAATGCAATTTTGTTTAATTTTTATGCACTGAAATATATACTCAGTCCCAGATTAATTAAGTGAACATTTGAATCAACCAGGAGTGGCAATAGCATAGGCTTGAACCCCCTTAGGTAGAGAAATCGTGATTTTGAAGGCAAGTGGAATGGATGTTGAAGGTCATTTAACTTTGGCCAGCTAGGGGAAGTCAAGAAGTTATCTTTCCATCTTACTATTAACTGGCCCCACAGCAATGCAAAGAAATACTATCTGACTAAAGCTTCTGGAAGTTTAGATCTTGTTAATGACATAGACATCAACCTGCTCTTCCCAGCTAGACCTGTCACAAATGATGGACCATGTACTGGACTTATCATAGTCATGTGTCTTGCCTCACTTTTAGTGGGCAGTTGGTGCATTCTGATGTAGCATTGACTGAATAAATCACGCAGTGAGGCCTTGTCCTTCCAGTGGGTAGAATTAAAAAAAAAGTGTTGGAAGCACACAGAGTAGAAGTAAAGTGAATAATTATTCCTCAAAACAATTGTAAAAACAAAGAAATCCTTGGCAACATATGACACAATTAAAGTTTTGTCACAGCAAGCTGCCTGGATGAAGAAAAGACAACTTTTGATGGTGACTTTACTGTCAAGACCAGATCTGATCTCTTAAAATAGCATAGTGTAGACCCAAATCCCAACTCTTAAGAATTTTAAGTTATAAAGTGCAAAAAAAAGGTACTGACAATGTTGATTTTATTCACATTAATCAGAGTAAGCAAAATGTCCCTAATTTGTGAATATAATCACAAGAGTAATGAGGCTCATTCAAGTAGTAGTATTTATTGCACAAATATTAATTTAATATATTGGTACAAATTGAAAAGAAATCTCAATTATCCAGCCAACTTTTTGAGTTGTGTATTCTGTAAAAGTTTCAGACTAATTAAATTATTATGCAACTAAAAATTATATAGGTTTCAGCCCTGGCTGGTGTGACTCAGTGGTTGAGCACTGGCCTGCAAACCAAAGGGTGACTGGTTCGATTCCCAGCCAGGGCTCGTGCCTGGGTTTAAGGCCAGGTCCCCAGTAGGGGGCATGTCATAGGTAACTACATATTGATGTTTCTCTGCCTCTCTTTCTCCCTCCCTTCCTTTCTGTCTAAAAATAAATGAATGAATGAGTGAATTAATGAATGAATGAATAAAAATTTAAATATATAAATGTTTCAAGTGTATAATTCCATGATATATTATATTGCACAAATAAAATAAAGAATAAAACAATATAATCATACCAATAGATGCAGAAAAATCATTTGATAAGGTATAAAATCCAGTATGATTAAAATACTCAATAAAATGAGTATAAAACGAAAGAACCCCAACATAAAAGCCATACAAGACAAACTCTTAGCCAATATCATACTCAATGGTGAAAAACTGAAAGATTTTCCTCTAATATCAGGAGGAAGACAAAGAGATCCACTCTCACCAATATTATTTAGCATAGTACTGGAAATATCAGCCTCAGTGATCAGATAAGGGAAAGAAATAAAATCCATCAAAATTGGAAATAAAGAAGTAAAATTGTCACTTTTGCAGATAGCATGATCCTTTTTATAGAGAACCCTGAACACTCCACCAAAAAACTATTGGAAATAATAAACAAATATAGTAAAGTTTCAGGATACAAAATTCACGCACAAAAATCCATTACACTCCCATTTACTAACAACATAATTTCAGAAAAAAAATTGTTTTGACCCATTTTTTTACAGTTGCAACCAAAAGAGTAAAACAGCTAGGAATAAATTTAACAAAGAGTCTGAAGCACCTATAAAATGAAAACTACAAAGCATTATTAAAAATAACACAAAGAAATGGGAAGATATTTCATGTTTATGTACTGTAAGAACCAATATAGTTAAAAATTCCATATTACCCAAAGCAATATACAAGCTTAATGAAATCCCCATAAAATTCTAATGGCATTTTTAAAAGAAATAAAACAAAAAATCATTAGATTTGTATGGAAACACAAAAGACTCTGTATAGCAAAGCAGTCTTAAGAAAAAAGAACAAAGCTATAGGTATCACACTTTGCCTTCAAATAACACTATAAAGCAACAATTATCAAAACAGCAAGGTATTGGCAGAAAACAGATACACAAACCAATGGAACAGAATTGAGAGGCCAGAGGTAAAACCACAAGTGTATGGGCAAATAATTTGACAAAGAAGCCAAAACATACAATGAAGAAAAGAAAGCCTCTTCAATAAACAGTTCTGGGGAAATTGGAAAGTATACATGCAAATGGATGAAACTAGACTATTGTTTGTCCCCAAATACAAAATTAACTCACAATGGATCAAATACTTAAATATAAGGCCTAAAACCATACATTTCATAGAAGAGAACATAGGTACTCAACTTATGAACTTTGGTCTTAGAGAGAATTTTATGTAGTTGACCCCAAAGGCAAGAGATTTAAAAGCAAAAATAAATGTCTAGGAACATGTCGTTTTTTTGTGAAACTAAAAAATTTTTGCAGAGGAAAAGAAAACATCTACAAAAAAGTTAACCAACCAAGTGATATAAGATGTTTGCAAACATCGGCTCAGACAAGGGGTTAATATCCATAATATACAAAGAATTCATGCAACCCAACACCAAAAATCCAGTTAAAACATGGACAGAGAACCTGAACAGACACTTCTTCCAAGAAGACATACAAATGGCCAACAGATATATGTAAAAATGGTCAACTTCACTCTCGGTTAGGGAAATACAAATCAAAGTTACAATGAGATACTACCTTAGAATGGCTATTATCAATAAGACAGGTAATTACACCTGTTGGAGAGGCTGTGGAGGAAAAGGAACCCTCATTCATTGCTGCTGGGAATGAAAACTGGTACAGCCATGGTAGAAAACAGTCTGTCAGGTCCTCAAAAAAATCAAGAGCAGAGATAATATATGGCCCAGTAATCTCTTACCTGGATAGCTAACCAAAAAATTTAAAAATATTTATTCATAAAGATATATGTACCCCTACATTTATGTTTGTTACAGCATTATTCACAGTGACCAAGACATGGAAACAACCAAAGTGTTTTTCTTTTCATATAAGGCATATATAGCCATTGGTTTCTTCCTTTACCCTCATTTGATTTTTTTATTTATCTCATAAAATATGTTTCTTCATCTGTTTGCCATTTTTCTTTCAACCACAAGTTACCTTAAAAAACAAATTTCAAGCTTTCACATATATGTAAGTGGGTGAGAAGATAGGCAAATATAACTATGAAAAAGAAGTTGGAAAAAAAGAAAAGATGATGACATACACATACAAATGGACAGCTAATGCAAAAAGATAAACATAGAGTAGTTGAAATATAGCTATTTATTTGAAAAGCTGGCATGATTTCTTATGCAATTTTCAGCATTTCAACCATGAGGTAGGTTTGCACAGTACAAACTGGTATGATTAAGTGGCAATTATATGGTCAATTAGGACTTTTAGATAATTCAGCAAAAGGAAAACATTCTCCTTAGGTTTTTTTTCACACTTTTTTATTGTTGTTCAAGTACAGTTGTCTCCATTTCCCTCCACCATTAACCCCCACCCCAGCTATCCCAAAGAGTTTTTCAATAGATGTTTGGATAAAGAAGATGCCGTATGTATGTACAAAGGAATTCTACTCAGACGTAAGAAAAGATGAAATACTGCCATTTGTGATAGCATGGATGGACCCTTATAATATTATGCTAAGCAAAATAAGTCTGTCAGAAGAAGCTAAGAACCATATGATTTCACTTATATATGAGGTGTAAAACTGAAAGCAACAAATAAACAAACAAGGAAAACAAACAAACAAAAACTCATAAAAACAGACAGTAGTATGGTGGTTACCAGAGGAAAGGAGCATGGGGTGTAATAATGGATAAAGAGGGCCAAATATATGGTGACTATAATTTACTTTTTAAGCATGGCTGGATTTAACAACCATAATACTGCTCACATTTTTGCTTCTTATGTTTTAGAAACACTTTTTATTTTGAAATAATTTCTGATTTACAAAAATGTTTCAAAGATAGTATAGAGATGTCTCATCTATTTTCACATTTATTAACATCTTACAATAATATAAAATGGAGTATTTGTCAAAACTAAGAAACCAATATTGGTCCATTACTATTAACTTTACTCCAGGTTTCATTTGGACTTCAGCAATGTTTCTGTGTCCTTTTTCTATTCTAGCATTCAGTCCAGGATATCACATTACATTTAATAATCATAACTCCTTAGTCTCCTTTGTTCTGTGATAGTTTCTAAATTTTTCCTTGTTTTTTCTTATCTTGAGAGTTTTGAAGATTACTGGTCAGTTCTTTGATAGCATGCAGCTTAATTTTGATTTTTCTAATGTTTTCCTCTGGCTTAGATAGGGGTTATAGGTTTGGAAGGAGAATACCAGAGAGGTCAATTGGCCCTCTCATTATATTGTATCGGGGTTATATAGTATAACCATGGCATCATTGGTGATGTTGAGCTTGATTGCATACTTAAGATGGTGTCTGACAGGTCTCTTCTCTGCGAAGTTTTTGTCAGCTCAGTCTGGTATAGTAAAATACTATCAACCGAGAGGCTTAAACAGCAGACATTTCTTTCTCAGAGTTCTGAAGTTTAGGAATTCAAAGATAAAAGTTTCAGAAGATTTTGCTCTTGATGAGAGCCCCCTTCCTGGCTTCTAGATGGCCACCTACTTGCTGTGTATTCTTATGAGCTCATTGTTCATGCACTGAGAGTGGTATTTCTGTTTTCCTCTTTTATAGGAGCATTAATGCTATTATACAGATCCAGCCCTCATAACCTCATCTAAATCTAAAATTTACCAAAGGACCCACCTCTAAATACTATTACATTGGATGTTAGGATTTCAATATATAAATTTTGGGAGAAAACAAACATCTAGGACATAATAGTTTATTATATTTCCTTTTATTTAATCTTATTTTGGAAGGGAGTCACTAAATTCAGCCTATAGCAAAGGAGTGAGAATAAACTCTACCTTTTTGAGGAAGGGAAGTATCTATGCATATCATTTAGAATTCTGTAGGGAAGAAGTGTCTCCATTCCCCCACTTATTTACTTTTTTATTGCTTTTATCTTGATTCTTCCCTTACTAGACGTTGGTAGATTTCACATATTGTAACTTATTACTTAGGGGAGGAAACTTGGATTTCACTGTCACAGTATAAAAAATAATGCCTATGAGTTTTCTAAGTTTTATTATAGGGCAAGATGTAAATATAAAAAAACATTTCATCAAATACAAAATAACACAAATACAGTGATGGGTGTCATTTTTTTTACTGGATTGAAAGTCTCTAGTTGACTGAGTACATTTCATGAAGGAACTATTAAATAAATTTTGAGCCTTATGAGACCTAGAGATTATTTTGTCTTTATAATATGTCATTTAACAGGAACTTTATTTGTTATTTATTTGTTAACTTTATTTGCATCATCCAGAGAGAAATCTCCAGCACAAAACTTTGCAAACCACTTTTGACATATTCGATCAGTCACAGCACCTTCTCCATACACTGCACAAATCTTTTGTGTGTGTGTTTCAGTTGTGTTTTACCTTTCTTGAAATAATAAAGCATAATATGTCAAAAATGTTATGTATTTTCTTCCATCTTCAGTATTAAAATGGCTGCACAAAAATTTACCAATTTTGAAGTTTTTAAAATTCACACTGATATAACAGCCATCACAACACAATTTAACAAAGTTGTTCTGAATGACCTTTAAAGACAGCTAAGTGCTACTAGAGCCATCTTATAGTAAAAACCAAATGAACTTTTTGGTCAACACAATATCAACTTGACTGGCCCACTGGGTACAAGATATTTGGTGCCATGTTATTCTGGGTTTGTCTGTGAGTGTGTTTTTGGATGAGGTTAACATTTGAATCAGTAGACTGAGTAAAGCAGATTGCCCTGAGTTAGGACAACAGTCTATTCCTGCCTTCAGACTTGAATTGAAACATCAGGTCTTCCTGAGTTTCAAGCCTGCTGGCTTTCAGTCTGGAACTTATATCATTTATTCTCCTGGTTCACAGACCTTCTGGGATTAAGACTGCATCATCTACTCTCCTGGGAGTCCAGCTTGATAACTGCAGATCTTGGGACATTTCAGCCTCAATGATTGCATGAGTCAATTCTTTATAACAAACCTCTCTCTCATCTTTCTGTTTTTGTACGCACACATGTACACACTCAAGAAATGTTAGTAATACACTTATCCTGTGTTTTCTTGACATATTCCTTGGACCCTCCATTTCTCTAAATAGTCCTGGTTCCTATAATTAGAGAATTGCATCCAGAAGTCCATATGTGGGCACTGGGTATTGTTCTTCCACCATTTTATTTGTACAAAATGTATATTTTGGCTAAGCATTCTAAAATTTTTGGAGCTATAAATTATGCTACTTTTTTTTCAATTTTTCAGAGCTAAAAAATATTTTTCTATAAATCAGTTAATAAACCTGTATGCTGTCAGATGTATTCTAGGTTTATCAGGGTGACCACTTAGTAAAGTCCATAACCACTGAGTTATACACATAAAACTAATATAATATTGTAAGTTAACTGTAATTGAAAATTTAAAAAGTTATATTAAAAAATTGGTTGCATTTTTATACACCAATAATAAACTATCAGAAAGGAAAACTAAGAAAACAATTCTATTTATAATTGAGTCAAAAAGAAAGTACCTGGGTGTAAATTTTACCAAGGAGATAAAATACCTGTACTTATTAAATTATAAAACAATGAAGAAAAATATTGAAGATGATACAAATAAATGGAAGCATATATTGTGCTCATGGATAGAAAGAAATAACATCATTAAACATCATTTTGGGTTTGTCTATAATACCCAAAGCTATCTATACATTCAATTTAATTCTTATCAAGATACCAGTATGTTTTTCATAGAACTAGAACAAGTAATTCAAAAATTTATATAGAACCATAAAAAAATCCCCTGAATATCCACAAAAATCTTGAGAAAGAGGGCGGTATCATGTTACCTGTTATTAAACTATATTACAAGGTTACAACAATTAGAACAACATGGAACTGGAATAAAAACAGACCCGTATTGATAGATCACTGGAACAGAATGGAGAGCACAGAAATAAACCCATACCTATACAGTCCATTAATATATGACAACAGATGCAAGAACATACAATGGGGTAAGACAGCCTATTCAGTAAATGCTTTGGGGAAAATAAACTGGGCATATACATGCAGGCAAATAAAACTAGTTCACTTTCTTACACCATATATCAATACAAGAATAAAATAAAAATGGATTAAAGACTTAAATGTAAGACTCAAAATCATAAAGTTGTTAAAAGAAAGGATAAGGAATAGAATCTTTGACATTTCCCTCAGCAATATTTTTTTTCTGATATATCTCCTCTGGCAAGGGAAACAAAAGAACAAATTAACAAATGATAATACATCAAAATGAAACATTTTTTACACAACCAAGGAAACCATCGACAAAACAAAATGACAACCTACTGAATGAGGGAAGATATTTGCAAATTATACATTCTATAAGGGGTTAATATCCAAAATTTATTCAAAATGGTCACAGAGATGTAAGTTACAAGATAGGACTATATAAATAGTTTTATATATATTCAATATTGTCATGATAAATGAGTGAGGCCAGGTGGGTAATCGAAGCAGTGTGGGGACAACTTTATAAAGTACATGCTTTTCTAACCACTGCTGCACATCTGAAACTAATACAGAATAATATTAAATATGAGTTGTAATTGAAAAATAAGAGTCTTGAAACTAATCAAATAATTCTACAAATCTGCTTGGTACAAGATTGATATGCAAAAATCTATTGTTTTTCTCTACACTAACTATGCACAGTTGAAAATGAAATAAAGACCTAAAAAATGAAAAATGTCTCATGTTTATGGATTGTTAGAGCTAATATTGATAAAGATAGCAATTCAACACTCCCCCAAATTGATCTAAAGATGTAACACAACACAATCCCTATCAGAATCCAAGCTATGTCATGTAGAAATTGATAAACTGCACTTAAAATTCATATGGAATGTAAAGGACCCATGATAACCAAACAATCTTGATTTTAAAAAAGTTGGAGGATTTAAACTTCAAAACTTACTAGAAAACAATGGTGATCAAACCAGTGTGGTACTTGGTAAGGATAAACATATAGCTTATTTGAGTGAAATTGAAAGATCATATATACACTTCTTTTTTTCTTCAATAAACTTTATATTGGCTTCCTGCCCTGACGTGGGGTGCCCCACTTCTGCTGCCTTTAATGCCTCAAGCTTTTGGTATCCTTGACCTCAGACACCACTTTGCCAACCACAGTCCTGCAGGTCATGGTCTTTTGAATGCTTTGTAAGGAAGTGCTCTTGTCTGGGGGGTCAACAAGAATGAAGTCCTCCCCTTCTTCCAGTAGGCTGTGGTAGGTGGCAATATCAGCCTCCAGCTTAACCTTGATTTTCAGCATACTCCAGGGCCTGATGCTGCCCCTTCCATGGTCTGGGCCAGCTCTGACTCCAGGAACAGCAGGATCTTGTTGAGCTGTTTCATCTGCATGTCATAGCGCATCTCCACCTCCATCAGGCTGTTCTCCAAACTGACCTTCAGATTCCCCACTGAGTCCAGGTCAATCTTTGACTGGACTGTATGTCTCAACTCTGCGAGTGTCGTCTCAGCAGTGCCTATCTCAGCATCTGTGAGGTGACCACTGTGGTATTCTCCTCAGTCTGATGGGACCAGTACTTGTCTAGCTCCTCTTGGTTCTTCCAAGCCAGCTCATCTTACTGGGCCTGGGTGTCTTCCATGATTTTGCAGAGGTCCTGAGGTTTGGGGGCATCTGACTCCATAGTCAACCCAGAATTGGCAATCTGGTTTTGTAGATAATTTACTTTTTCCTCATGGTTCTTCTTCAAAAAGAGCAGCTCCTCATGGAAAGCCTTGATCTCTGTCTCCAGCTACAGCCAAGTGGTGTTGATGTCATCAGTGACCTTTCTGAGCCCATTGATGTCATTCTCCACAGACTGGCACATTGCCGGCCCCATCTTATACTTGGCTCGGAACTTATCAGCAGCAAGATTGGCATTGTGAATATGCAGAACAATGTACGCATTGTTCACAGAATTTGCAAAGATCTGAGCCCTCAGGTCCTCGATGGTCTTGAAATAATGCTCCCCATCTCTGACCTGGGGTCCCTTCTTCTCCCAGAGTTTCTGGATTTTGATCTCCAGTCTCTGATTATCAGCCTCCAGGCTTGTCAGCCTCTACAGGTAGAAGGTCAGGCAGTCCTTCAGCCATTGCATAGTCTCCTTCTCATGCTGGATGCCCCTATGCCCACCAGATCCCCAGACCCCCAGCTGCCCCACACTCTGGTACAGCAGGACACTGAGATCCAGGAGCCCAAGCCCCCAGTGCCTGCATACACGCTGGCTATGCTGCTTGCTAGCCAGACCTGGTAGCTGAGTGACTGCATGGAGCCCAGGGTCTGGTAGCTTGTGGAGAACCTGGAGCATGTGCTAAAGCTCACGTTGTTCAGGGAGGAAGGTGAGAAGCTGAGACTCAGTTCAAAGCTGCCCATATATACACTTTTACATTTACAGTTCACCGCTTTTTAAAAATATTGTTGTTTATTGAGGTAAAATTCACATAACATTAATTATTTTAAAATGTGAAACTCAGTTACATTTAGTACATTCACAATGAAGAAATGCACTTTTATCTAGTTCTAAAATATTATCTCCTGAAAAAGAAACCCTGTGCCAAGCAAGCAGTCACTCCCTATTCTCTACCCCACCCCCAACCCCTGCCTACTAATAATGTATTTTATGTCTCTATGGATTTACCTATTCTGGATATTTTATATAAATAAAAACATATATGTGACCTTTTGTGTTTGGCTTCTTTCACTTAGTATGATGTTTTTAATGTCTATCCATGTAGTAGTATATACAAATACCTCATTCCTTTTGTTGTCTGAGTAATACTTCATTGTATTTAATGTCCGAGGACCTCCGCTTTTCAATTTTCTGTGTTCTGGTTGTGTTATTGTTTATAAACATTTGTTGTCCTTAATCTTGGTTGTGAGAGGAGGCACAGTGCTTCCACCTACGCCTCCATCTTGGCCGGAAGTCCTACTTCATTGTATTTAAATATAAAATTTTATTTGTTCATTTATCCTTTCATGCATATAATGGTTGTTCCCATCTTTTGGTTATTGTGAGCAGTACTGCTATGACATTTGTGTACAAATATTTGCTTGAAAACTTGACTTCAATTCTTTTGTGTAGATATCTAGAAGTAGAATTTCTGTATCATATGGTCAATTCATGTTTAATTTTTTAACCACTAAACTGTTTTTACATAAAAGCTGCATGATTTAACATCCCCTACAACAATGGAGGAGTGTTCCAATTTCTACACATAAATGACAACACTTTGTTTTTTAAAAATTATATTTATCCTAAAAATTTATTCCCTAATTCAAAATCATAACAATTTACACATGTTTTTCTCCTAAGAATTTTACAGTGTCTGCTTTAAAATGTATATCTTTACACTTGGACAAAACCAAGGAGGAGGGCGGAAGCAAGAGAGGGAGGTGGGTTTGGCTGGGGTGGAGGGGTGTGGTGGGGAGAAAATGTAGACAACTGTAATTGAACAACAATAAAGTAATTAAAAACTAAAATAAAATATGTACCTTTAATCCATTTTTAGTTACCATATTTTGCTGTGTACAGTGTACATCCATATTTTTTGGTCCAAATGCTCAGGAAAGATCTTTTGTTTTAATTTTTAATTCAATTTTTTATTTATTTAAATTTAGAAACAAAACCAATTATTGTATTCCAGGGTATTATTTTGCATATGTATATCATTATTGCTTCCTAGAGTTACACTTTTAACATATAAGCATTGTTATTTTCCCATAAAAAATTTGGACAAAAAGCACACATTATACATGGCAAAATATGATACTTTGGCATAGTTGTGAGGCAAGAGTCCAACTTTATACTTTTGCATGTAGATATCCATTTGCCTCAGAACTATTTGTTGAAAAGATCACTCTTTCACCATTTAACAATTTTGGTTTTAGAGGGATGATATTCAATATCAGACATCTGATAGTATTGTAAGACACAACCAATAGTTTTTCAAGATTTTTAACTAGAACTTTAAGTAAGTAAGTAATGTGGAAGGGGAATACTAAAGAATAGTAGATATGTTATATGAATATGATTGTAACTAGAATTTTCTAAGCATAAAATTAAGCATTCCTAATGAGTTACATATATTTTATTTAACTGTATCTATAAGTATCTATGAGAATAAGTTCTATTCTGACTATCAACTCAGGGTGTTCCAACAGTTCATTAACTAGTTTTCTTGTTAATGAACTGTTTTATCCCACTCTTCTACGTTTTTTATCCCACTCTTCTACGTTAATTTGTCTCATGATAGCTATGTTGATTTTTGCAACTGAAATGTTTTCCTCCCTGTTAAAGTACCACTGGTGTTTTAAATTTTTTTTTCAATTACACTTTATTTTCATTATAATTTTGTATTGGCTTTGGGTATGTAGCATAGTTGTTAAACAATGATATACTTTACAAATTGTTTCCTCTGGTATTTTCAGTACCCACCTGACACCATATAGTTATCACAATATTATTGAATATATTCCCTATGCTGTACTCTATATCCCCATGACTATTTTTGTAACTACAAATTAGTACTTCTTAATTCCTTCACCTCTTTTATCCAGTCTCCCAAAACCCTGCCCCTCTGGCAACCACAAGTCTACCCTCTGAGTTTATGAGTCTGTGTCTGTTTCTTTGTTCATTTAGTGTTCTTTAGATTCTGCATATAAGTGACCATATGGTATTTGCCTTCCTCTGTCTGACTTATTTCACTGAGCATAGTACCCTCTAGGTCCATATATGCTGTCATAAATGGTAAGATTGCCTTCTTTTTATGGCCAAGTAGTATTCCATTGTGTAAATGTACCATAGCTTTTTTATCCACTCATCTACTGATGGACACTTAGGTTGCTCCCATAGCTTGGCTGTTGTATATAACACTGCAGTGAATATAAGGGTGCCTATATGCCTTCAAATCAGTGTTTTGGGTTTCTTTGGATATATATCCAGAAGTGGAATTGCTGGATCTTAAGATCCATTTTTGTTTTGAGGAACCTTCATCGGGGTAAGTGGCTACACCTACCTGCATTCTCACCAACAGTGCATAAATGTTTCCTTTTCTCTACATCCTCGCCAACATTTGTCATTTGTTGATTTATTGATGGTAGCCATTATGACACATGTGAAGTGATAACTTGTGGTGGTTTCAATTTGCATTTCTGTGGTGATTATTGATGTTGAATAAACTTTTATATTATCTATTGGCCATCTGCGTATCTCCTTACAAGAAGTGTATATTCAGGTCCTATTCTCATCTTTTAATTGAATTGTTTGTGGAGGGTGGGGGTTTGGTGTTGAGTAGTCCACTTGTCTTGTTTCAATGCTTCATTTGTAGAGTTCTGCTACAGATGATTCTGTTTCTCCCCCCAACTTGTTCCCCTTTTCCTAATTTCTACTGCTTTATGTTGTTTTCTTTATCTTTCTCCTTTTTCTATGTGCTGCACTTTTACTTTTATCTATTTGTTTTTCTTTTGCTTTTTCTTTATGCCTATTATTTACAGTGAGCAAACCTATTCATTATCTCTCATTGTGAAGTTAAAAGATTGACTTTCTGCCTTGGCTGGTGTGGATCAGTGGATTGAGCTCCAGCCTGCGAACCAAAGGGTCACTGGTTCGATTCCTAGTCAGGGCACATGCCTAGATTGTGGGCCAGGTTCCCATTAGGGGGCATGTGAGAAGCAACCCCACATTGATGTTTCTCTCCCTCATTCTCCCTCACTTTCCCTCTCTAAAAATAAATAAAATCTAAAAAAAAAAACATTGACTTTCTAACAAAGCCATAATAAACAATTGTTGCAGAAAAGAAATTTATCATATTTAGCATTTTCTGATTCCAGGATAGGAAATCCTGCTTGATTTCAAAATCATTAGTCCTTCTATTTCCAAAGCTGGGACCACTTGTTCCCACTTGGAGGCTTAGCCTGGAACCACTGACCTTAGAATGTAAGACTATAACAATCTCTCTCCTATCACTCTATTACTCACCATCAAGTTACTCATGTAGCTTGTTTGGCCCTGAAATTATAATCCTTGGTATAAATGATCTTTTTATTTGTTCCCGACACTCAGTCCCCATCTTACTTGTCAATTCTGGTAATCACATTTTCCATTTTGTTTTATGAGCCTGAGTCTCTACCTTGATACCCTGCCTTTTACCCTAGTCCTGCTGGGGCTGGATTTTTGTTTTGATTATGTCCATTACTCCTGTTTCCCTATAGTTCTCCTTTCTGAATCCCAGGACTGTAGCTATGTCCATGCTGGTAGTCAATTTAGACTTCTGAGTATTAGCCTCCTTGACCCATTTTATCTCTGTTCAGATGGTCTGTTGGGAGTTACCATTGTCTTAAAGCGGACAACCTCATGTCCATCATTATCAAAGTTTAGTGTGTGTAGAGGTTACTTATGGTACTTATGAGACCTACATATTCTTAGATTCTGTGTTGTACTGTTTTGTTTCATTTTGTTTGGTATAAATCACAGGGCTTTTCATGTTTAACAATGAATCTGATACAAGTGCTAACCACACCAGATTTTGAGAAATATTGTAATTTACAATTTAGGTTTACCAAAGAACTGTTTGCTGTGGTCTATTGTCTTATTATTGGATGCTACTTCCAAATTGAAATTTTCAGAGCTTAATTCACAAAGCTGGACTTGCCTGTATTCTGCAGCCTGTCATACTTGGGTAGTTTAACTTGTGAGATGTGCTGAGACCTCAACAGCTGATTTTTGCTAGAGGGAATAAGCTAACAATGGCCAGGACCAGGTTGTTATCCCAGAAGTTGGCCCTATATATGTGGCTTAGATTTGAAACTATACTTTCTAAGGGTATACAGCAAATGAACTTAATTTGAGTAGGATCTAATAGTGGTATTTAGTAGCAATAGTTTTAGGACAAAAAATAATACCTGTGTTTGAGCATAAGGTAGCAAACTTTGGATCTTCTGTCATTTGTGAAGGTTGAAGGAGATTTCCAGGCAACAACTCAGGGTGTAAAGAGTAAGGTTTAGCTTTTGGAAAAAAAAAACCCTCAAGAACCAGGTGTTCAAGGTGTTCAAGGCCAAGGGCACTGCTCAAATGACAATGGGGAAGCTGAAAACATTCAGCATCATGGACATTTGTTGGTTTGAGCTTCCCAGTATTAATTTCCCTTTCCTAGTTACTACCTTAATTTCATTATGAGGAATTACTTCTCCATTGCATAAAGTCTGGTAAGTCTGTAACCATACCCCACCTCCTCCCCTAACCAGGGGATGAACAAGTGACAATAATAAGGCCAACTAAACACTAACTCCCTGGAATTTGAAACCTGAAAGCAATCACAAAAAAAATTGAAACAAGTTTGGGTCTATTCTGTTCCAAAAGAGAATACAGCACATAACTTGCTTGCTACAAAAGCATTCCTATTTCTTTTGTTGCAAATCCCTAGCCCTCCAAGAGCTTGACTAATTCTTGCCAAATTCTAAATCTGATTCTCCAGGCTTCCAGTAATTTCTATTAAAAATAATGTATTTCTAATTAGTTTTACTTTACCTAAGTTAGCCAGATTTAGTTTCTGTTGCTTGTAACCAAAGAACTCTAACTGATATATTCAAGAAGATAAGGCCAAAGGTGAATCAGGACTGCAAAATTATAATACAAGCTTGGGAGAGGAGGGCACTCTAATGCAGAATAGCATTTTGGATGATTTTTTGTGGACCAAAGATTTAGTCTGTGAGCACCAGTTGTAGAGCTCAGAATAAAAGAACCAGGCCTAGATTCTACCTCTTAGAAAGAATGAATTACTAATGTATTGGACAGAGTTGAGGCTGCAATTTGAAATTATTTTGTTCCTGTAGAAATAAGCAAATGGAAAAGGCAGAGACTAAAAGGGCTTTTCATACCCTGATGATCGGTTTTAGCTCTAAATCTAGACCCTCCTTATCATCTTCATCCAACCTGGAAACTAAGCTATTCTTGAGTGTGTACATATACACTCACACACGTATGACTCTAAGAACAAACAGCAGATTGTGAATATCAAGATAAATATTGGTTCAGATCTTTTAATTTATCCCCTTTCATGTATATAATTTAATATTTTGTATTGGTGGGGATGGAAGTAAGGGTAAAGAACAAATGTTGACAATTATGTTTATATTTATATGTTGAAAAGAAAATTCACTGACATTGCTTATCATGCCATCTCATTATGGTAGGAAAAAAAGGCAGAGATAGAAGTTGATGAGTCTTAAAGTATAATTTGGTTGTACTTAAAGTAGAGAATTCTCACCTGGACAGATAATAACTGTTCAAAAAAAAAATGTTAACTGATTCAGCATTAGGAGGTATACAAACATTTCATATTTGAATCCAAAATTCATATACTACTTTTCTTTCTACTAAAACTATATGTATATAATAAATTATTTTATTTTAAGCTATTTTATTTTATAAATATTTTACAGTAAATCTGTATATGGGTTACAATTGCTAATTTGAGATTTTTCCCTCATTGAATTATAAGAATGAAAAAAGATTGTCCAGAAAATGTTTTACCTCTGGGTTTGTGAAGTATTAAGGCCTAAGCATTACTTGTATTTTAAATACAACCTCTAAGGATATCCCATCCACATGCACAAAGTCACATAGACTAAAACACAGGAAACAGGATGTAATTTTAGGGCACATCAGAATCTCAGAGATTTGATGCATAAAATGGTTTGAACTGTGCTTGTTGATCATGAAGGAAAAGTTATAGTTTGTCATACCTTCATTTTAATTTCACTATTTTTTAAATATTTTATTTAATTTTAGAGAGAGAGGAAGAGAGGGAGAAAGAGAGAGAAAGAAACATCAATGTGTGGTTGCCTCTTGCATGCCCTCTACTGAGAACCTGGCCCACAACCCAGGCATGTGCCCTGACTGGGAATCGAACCAGCAACCCTTTGGTTCACAGGCCAGCACTTAATCCACTGATCCACACCAACCAGGGGTAATTTCACTACTTCTGATCCAGGTATACTCTAGTTAAACCTGGAATCAGAAACTTTAAAAAATGTAATAATGTTCACAGTCTCATCTGTGTCTTTGTGCCATCTGTAATTTTATGGTTTTGATTCTTCAGGCTTCCAGAGATTCATGATTCATTGGATACAAGTAGCAGTTGGTTTCTCTCTCTCTCTCTCTCTCTCTCTCTCTCTCTCTCTCTCTCTCTCTCTCTCTCTCTATCAAAATTATGACCTAATCTCCTTCGGAAAAATTTTTCTTGCTAGAAATCCTGAACCAAAATAAAAGGGAAAAGGGATAGA